>JAPMOR010102267.1:0-54776 GCA_026543865.1 Argiope aurantia | reverse complement strand
TTTTTGTACAGGGGTCATTGAACATTGCAATATTCTGTTTTATATGAAAACCATATTTTCAGATATTTTTTAGTTTTTTCCATCTAAGCCGTATTTTTTGCTTCAAGTCTTCTGTGTACATTCTTCAAAAATGGTATAAGTTATTGTTATTTATGTAGCCTTTATAGCAAACCAAAAACACCTCTCTGTAGATATAGAGCCCTTCTCATCAATATTATAAGCTCTGAAGCACACGATACTTTCATATCTGGACGCTGTACAATATCAGCAAATAACACTATCTTTAAAAAAAAAAAAAAAAAAAAAAAAAGATGGTTTGCAGTACTGTATATTACGTTAAATTTAAAATTTCTTGTAGAGGAGTAATTTAACGGCCCTTTAAACGAATTAAAACCTTAAATTAAATTCGATGCAGTTTTTATGAATTTTTTATTTAGAATATTTGCAAACAAGGGAAGAAGAAGAAGAAGAAGAGTTATTTTAAATATGCTTGTTGTAATAACCAAGATTTGAAGAAAAAGATGAAAAATCAAATAAAATGCTTAATTTTATAGGCATAATTTGTAAATTGAATGATCAAATTGGTTAATTAAAAATCTTAAATTGGTTAGCATTAAAAAGGATGGAAAAATCCTTTAAAAGTAATTATGAAGGAAATTTGACGTAAGACAAAAATATTTGATATTGTAAGTAAAAGTATTTGAAGTAAGACAAAGATAACTTCAGCTGACATCTGGATATGGGATCGTCTAATGGTGTTATGTTTAAAACGTCTAATTTTTTTCTAAACGGAAATTGGGTCGAAGAATTATCCTCACGACATGTTAAGGTAAGGGTGGAATGTTGAAGTATATAGATGCGAATTCGGTGAAAGTGGATAAAAAAAAAAGGTAGCATTTAGTTTAGCATGATGAACCCTCACTGAGAGAAAATCCATCTTCTAATCTCGTTATAAATGTCTTTTGATTGCTGTATTATCGGATATCACTAGTGGACTTGTCAGCGACATGCCGTACTAAGATGACAAGATGCTTAGAGGAGGGGGTGGGTGAAACGGAGGATGAGGATTTGTGGTGATGAAATATTGACCAAAAATCCTAGACTAAATCCGGGATAAGTCGGGGACGATGAAAAGAAGAAAATGATCATAAATCAAATCATTTCTTTTTTATAAGAAAAGATCGATTCCAGGGTTTTATGTGTCATCGAACCAGACACATTAAGAAATGCGAGAAAATCTGTAGGAATGTGACGCTTGAATTTTTTTACTTAATATGACCAGATCAGTGGAGAAGTTGGACTAATAAGAAATTCAAGAAGTTGATTTCGGATTTCGTTAAAGCATTTTCTGTAGTGCTGTAAAAGCGAATGAGAAGAAAAAAAAAGTCGAATGTTTGAGAAGATTAATTACGGTAATTATAGTGGAAATATTTCACCGATGGAAAAAAAAATCAGCCATTTAACTAGATGAAATATAATAAAAATATTAATTTTTTTTCTTGTATTTTCGAAATGTGCAACGTATTTTTTTACAAATATAAACTATGCTATATTTTTATATAATGTAAATGTATTAGATTTGTTTTTTGAATAATCAATGTTAAGTAAATATCTTTTCTAAAAATGCACAAATTATTAAAAGTTATGCCAGCCAAAATATTGATTGCATGTTTGTTTTTAAGGTAAAACATAGATCCGAATGGTACTATTCCAATTGACAGAGAATTTTCGGAGTAATAATTTACCAACTAAATCTAGGGTTTTGTGTTTAATTTAAGTAATAAAAGAATTCTTTATTTATGAGCATGTGCGAAAAACTCGACATTGAAAAAAAATTAGCATTTATTGAATTTTCCTTTTGGCATACTTCAGAATAGTTAAATATGGTTATGTTAAGAAAGCTAATGTTAATGCCAAGAAAGAAACAATAAATTGAGATAAACATAGATACGATGCTGTAGTAGGGGTTTGATTGCAGCTAAAGGAAACTTCCTTCAATACGACTTCAAATTTATCTAATTTGAATTAAATGAGGATATTATTAGATATTAGGAGAAACTGGGTAATGCAATTATTGTTATAAACTAATTTATTTATCTTATGACTTCAAGAACCATAGGAGCTATCTGATTAGACTGTTAATTAAAACTTGAATTATTAGACTTAATATCTTTGAGGTCGATTCTTAAACAGCTGTTATGACTCATTGTGTTGATACCTAACTTGGTTAGATCTACATAAATGGTTTAATTATTGCGAATGTCTTACCTCTATGAAAATAGTAAATATTAAATACACATTGCACACTTTTTTATTAGATATTTTATACTTACTCATTTAATAATTTAATAGAGGATGATGAACAGCATAAGGAATAACGCTTAAGCAAAATTTATTTCTTCAATTGAAAATCTCGTAGACTATTCTATTCGCCGTTTCTTGATCAAAGCATCTACGCACATAATGCTAATGGTTTCGTATAACAAGTGCAACAAAGAAATATAGCAAATTTTAATGTATTAATGAAAACTTAATACATATTTTTTAAAGCGTTAAATATTAAATTTTTTAAAATAATACTTTGCGGTATTTCTACATTTGCTTAACCTTAGGAACACCTATCTGTAGCTAACACTGAAGATCTCTTAGCCATCTTGTTAAATAGGTTATTTACCTCACAGCTGTAGGTTAGGCGAGGCACAGACCGGTTATTAAAAGACACGATAGACACTTGCTGTGATAGGAATATAAAAAAGTAGATTGTTTTTAATTTTGAAAGCTACTAATCATTGAAGATGGGCACTTCAGACGACAGATCAATTAATTATATGGTTTGGTTTTTATACTTAAGTTTAAAATTTGCAAGATTTTCCTTAACTGTAATGCCTTTGATTATTATGTTTTTAATAATATTGTATTAATTGTAGTTTAGAAAATGCTATATTGACTATGCTTTAGAAAATATAGTATCTTTTTAAAGATTCAGTAAATAATTTTTTTATATCATCTTTTCTCTTAATACAATTACAAATAAGAAAATTTCTTCTAATAATGTCTTTTGTGTTTTGATCGATTTCGGTATCTAAGTTGATCGCCTTTTAACCCCATTGTACTCGAAAAAAGGATTTATGCATTATTATTCGTTGAGTAGAAACCCTTATTTTATTGCTTCGAAAAGTTAACATTTTTTACCGCAGAAAATTTATCTGCGTTTTTAACAATTCTGTAGGGGTTTTTTCCCCCACCCCAACTAAAAATCAAAGAACATAAAAATAATGCACCATCTCGAATGGCACTTGAAAACAGACATGCGATTGCAAAGAGTTAAATTTTAACGAATATATTCGTGCTCACAATGCTTATACGATGCATGGATGTACTCACGATTTGCCTCAAATGGTTGAATATTGCTGTGAGAGAAACATAAAGCAGCATTAAACAACTGGTGCTTTTATGTACAGTTGATTTGTACTAATTATGTGGTGCATTACTTGCAGTGAAAATATTACCGATAGACCATTTAATAGTTTATAAACGATATATTAATGAAAAAGAAATATATAAAATTCCTTTAAAATTCATCTTCGGATTTAAAAAAAAATCTGAGAAAGATACTATCTTTTTATCTTCATAACTCGTGATTCTTGGGCAACAATGTTCTAAGTTGTCATAAATATTCAGATAGTTGAGTAGTAATATTAAAAGTTGTAATCAGTAATGCTGAAATAGCTTTGCCGCAGGTGCAACATTCAAATCAAGTGTTTTTAATCTCAGTAGATGAATAAATTGTTCGTACTAGTACTATTTCTGCTACAAGTAAAATTACTCGTCGGCACTGTACAAACAACATTTTACCATTGTAAAGAAACACTGGAAGAACTAGGTAATAAAAAAACAGAACAAATAATAAATTAAGTAAAGCCAGCTATAAAACCAAAGGTGGCCTAGCAACATTTTCAAAAGTAATGAATTATTCAAACAATTCTAGAGGTTTTCGGAATAAGGAGCCATTTAATTGCCCCGGCACCTATAGAGTTAAAAGGCTTCCGTTTAAAATTCCGAATCTTTCATTTATATTTGTTAGAACGTTAAAGCCCACCAGAAAAAGCACTTAATTGGACAATAAAGTTTCACTGTAAACGATGTAGAACCCTCTTTTTACGGACCGGTTGTTGGCATATTTACTGTGATAGTTGCTAACAGTTGGAAGCAACCCTCAATTACTTATGTCCCGGTTTTGGAGTTTGCGCCGAAGTCCAGGGCAATTCGACATTTAATCGCGGATGACCATGTTAAAAAGGTGACAGTTAGGTAGATTGTATGGATAAAATATTTAAACAATTCTTACTTTTTACAACTATTCCCTGTGACAAATATTGTTTCGTTTCAAAACGAGGTAGATAAAAATTTTATTATGTGTAAATTATGGAAACAAGCTTCAAGGATTTTTTTTTTATTAATAAACTAGTAATTTTTGAAAATTAAAAGAAATCATAGTTATAAATGGCTGATTTCTACTTTCGATAAATAATTAAAAAAATCTTTTCATCTCTATCATTTCTGCGAGCTCTATATTAATTGCATTTAATAAGCAGAAATAAGAATTCATTTTTTATTCTTGTTAGATAAAAATTAAAATTTGTGCCAATATGCTATGGAAAGTTTTAAGTTTTGCCTTAGCTTTCTAACGATAAGATGTTTTTGATTGATGATATTTTGCCTTAAAAGAGATTATGATCATTAGCTGATCATTTTAAAACTTAAGCGTGCTCTAATTTATCTTATAAGCTGTTGCCTAACTAATGAGGTGCTCGTTAAACTATTATTAGGGTTTAATATCTAATTTTTTCTCTTTCAGTTGAAGTTCGATATTTGTTTTCGAAAAGAATCTGAGTGGATGGTGTGGTGAGGATAGATGAATTCAGTTACATAGGAAACAAAGTTTTCCTGTTCGATGAAAGTCTTTTATATTTCTTCCGAATAATAAATTAAATTGAAATTCAAAGATTATTGGAGTGTGAAAATTGATGAATGCGAAAAAGAATTTTGAACCTTCATTATATGCAGATTTTCATAAAGCTGGCGTTAGAAACCAAGACTTAAAGAAAATGGAAGTCAATATTTTTTATTTATTTGAAATATGCATATTGTTAAATATTTGTTTTGATTTGTGCGAAGGAAAATTTTATTGATGGAAAGAGTTTTGATTATAGTAAGCGAGTTATTATTTATCCTGATTAAGCCTTATATTACAAACTTTTAAAGTAAAAATGAATTCAGGACAAGTAAATTATCATCATCATCATCATCATCATTATTATTATTTTAATTAGGACTTGGGATCCTGGCGATTCTAGTTAGGCAAAATTGAAAAGAATGAATATGAAAATAAATGATTTTTGTTTTGTTCTCTAAATTCATGCTATTTGGTATTATTACTTATGGTATTTAAATCATATAGAGAATTAAAGGTTGTTGCATTTGATGATGATGAATGATACAAAATAATTTAATAAACGGCAACGGCGCTTGTAAAGCAAATTTAAGTCTCTACACAGTAGTAAACATATTAATTTTTAAAAACCATATTTTGTTGTTTGAGCTCGAGGCTGCCTTTTCGGACAATAGAAAAAAGCATTTAGTAAAAATGCCTTTACCATGTTTCCATTTTAAAAGTAATTGTAAAATATTACAAATAGAAGTAAATCTTTCATTCGCTTTTATATTTATTTTTTATGTCATTGAACTGTAGGGACGGGGAATCCAGATTTTCTTTGGCTTCCATTGTAGATTATAGAGCAAGCATTTCGTAACCTCGTAAAATTGGTTTTTCGCATCTACTCGATTTGGTTTGTTTGAGGGGATTATATCGCGGGGTTATTCGTGCTTTTCTAGATTACAAGTAAGTCTCTCGATGCACGCCTGACCATATTTGGCGACACTGCGACTTTCGTTTTCAATTTTAAAAAGGAAAAGCTGCACAAGATTGATAAAACCTTTTTATTTTCATTGAGCAGCTCAGAGAAGATTATGATCTCTCGGATAATAATAAATTGGATAATATCTGCATAGCTAATCACAAGTGTTTGCAGATATAAATAAGGGATGGAATATGCTTGCTAAATTTAACAATAACTGTATAGCACGCACTAATGTTTCGTACAGTTTCCATGGCAATATTTTAATGCTATTGGAGCAACCGAGATTGCCACTAAAACTAATATCCAAAAGTTTGGAAAAGTGTATTATAATTTCTTCTTCTTTTTTGCATTTTTTATCATTCAATGATGCATTGTGAGAAGACATTTTTGTTTGCATTACCAGCTAACCAGTTAGACTAGCTTAAAACTAAAATAATAATACATAATTTGGAATCAGGTGAATCTCATTTGAAATTCTAGTTCCTGTAGACTGGACTTCAATTTACTTAGCATTTTCCCCTTTTTGCTGAAAGACTGGTTTTGGAATAAATAGTTTTGCAGCTTATGGCAGGTTCCACACCCTATTTTGCGGATGACCTCAGCTTGTAATTTACCAAGTTATTTCTTGGGTTTTCTCAAATTTTATGGAATGATCGTTTTTTCTTCGAAATTTTCATTATTTAAAGCAAATGTTTTGAAAGCAAATAGCTAAAATATTAGGTAGATTGCCTAAATAGATAAAAAGATTAGCTAGGTACTAATTTTGCAGATTTTAAAAGCTACAAAAGTAAGAATTCCATTTTTATTCGTAAAAATAATAAATAACGATTATAATTTAAAAGCATTAGATTATTGCATTACCGGAATGAATACCAAAAATATTTAATTACTAACTGATATTATTAATGCACATTAAGAAGTGGAAATACCTAATAGTCTTGACATCATTTTGGTTTGTTAACGTTGAATAATTGAATATGGAAGAATATTGAATTTACATCTAATATTGAAGAATCAATAGATTTTGGGGGGAGGGGAGGTTGATATAGCATTAAAACTCTTTTCAAATTTTTTTGATTGATTAAATTAATCGTTGACAATAGAAACTTTTAAATTAAAAACGTTGCATTTCATGGATAAATTCAGAAATGATATAATTTGAATAATATTACAATTCATTTTAGTGATTTTCCTCTCGAATTTAAAAACTTGACCTTTAAATTTGCTAATATTAACTAATAAATTAGTATCAATTACTGGTTTATCAATATTTATGAGACTATAGAATAAAATACTCTTTTGTTTAACTTTGATTGTTTTTTACAAGATTTATTTTGCGAAGGTTCATTCCTACGAACTTCCTAATTTAACCTTCATATCTAATATTGGTGCTGATTTTATTTTTTGTAGTCTTGAATAACTTTATTTGCATTTTTGTTTATATGGTATTAGTGCTAACATATGAGAGCTTATTTTTGATTTAAATTTTGTAAATATTATTTATCGTTTATTTTCATCTTTTTGGCCAATTGTTTTATCCTTTTGTATCAGTGGTTTCAATTTTTTAAAATTAATTTTTTAATTGTTTCCACAACGTTCTACTTTTAACCATACGTATGACGCAGTATAACCAAAGCCAAGATCTTTCGTCAAAAGACTCAAATTCGACATATAAGTATTGTGGAAAACCCAATTTCGTATTACATAATCCATAAAGTATTTTTGGTGCTTTAAAAATTTTACTTATTTATAGACAATTATTACAAAATTTTACTTATTTATCGACAACTATTACAAAATTTTACTTATTTATCGACAATTATTACAAAATTTTACTTTATAGACAATTATTACAAAATTTTACCTATTTATAGACAATTATTACAAAATTTTACCTATTTATAGACAATTATTACAAAATTTTACCTATTTATAGACAATTATTACAAAATTTTAATCATTTATAGACAATTATTACAAAATTTTACGTATTTTTAGATTAAAGAAACGAATGATTAATCCAATAATAAACATTTTGAGGAGTTAAAAAAATATCATATACAACTAAATTTTATAGTTCCCTACCAATTTTGATTTCGAATCCTTTCTTCGACCGTTTATTTATTTTTTCTATCATCTTCCGATTTTGGTTTCCATACTTTTTCAATAAAAATGTGGTGCAATAATTTTAAAGTGATTGAGGATCATAAGCTAATTCGAAATAATTTGACTTGCATTAAAAATTGGTGAAATACTGACTCAAGTATAATTCTGTTCATTTTCCATCACGGCCCAGAGTTTTTTTCGGCCCAGTAATAATGACCTTGGCGCCCTAAACCTCAAATAAACCAAATCAGAATAAAGTTTATCTCTTGAAATTCTTCAAATACGCGTAATAAATCAAACGTACTTTAAAAACATATCGAATACCAAAGGAAAAACTGGAATCTTTCCAGGAAATGTTTTTGATTTGGGAAATAAATGCTACTAAAAGCCTTCGGGATAATTTTTTTTTATTTAACTCGCAACTTCAGATTGTTTTCTTTTTTTCCTTCGTGTTCACTAAATGTTGATGTAAAACATCATTGCCGCTATAGATTTAGTGCTTTGGACAAGAAAATACCGATGGAAATCAAAACCACATTCGAAAGAACTTCACATAAAGTAAGGCATTAAATTAACGATACTCGGTAAAATACTAGACGAGCAGAAATAGTAACTTTTCAGCCTTAAAAAGAGTGCTAAACGAAATTTGCCTATTTGCTGCTTCATCTTCAAAATTCTTTTGCTCTGTTCTGCGGTATGGTTTGAATGATTTTATATAAAATGAGGAAAATTTTTTGTATTTTTCACCTTTTTTTTTTTTAATGAATATTTGTATTCAAATTTCCGAAGGAATCGAAACTACTTTTATGATACAAAAAGGAACTGCAGCGAATGATTGGCTGTAATTGGCGACAAATTTGGCGATTTTCAGACGAATGGAAAGAAAAGATAACTTTTTATAGGTGAGGGAATAGTCCTACGTTTATTTTATCGCTATTTTTATGGTGGCCGAATCTTTAGGGAATAGGAGCACTTTTATTATGTGTACGCGTCGTCACCTTCACGTGCGCTCTATTGAATGAGAACCCCATTTTAGGTCCCCTTTTGGCTCGGGAGCTGCCCCACGGTAGGGAGGAAGAACATAGTAAACTATGAGATTCAAATTCACTTCAATGAATTGTTCATTCCCTTCCCTAGTGCTCCTATTTTTATGTTGTATGTGGTTTGGATTAGAGGGTGGAGCCACGATCTAGAAGGTCGTAGTGGAGCTCTGTTTTCTTTACTGTCCATTCTTGAGTGATCAGTAATGTGTATCAGAACTGCTGACTTTTAAACTTTGCGAGATCACTACTTGTGGAATTATAATGAAAATTCTTTCAATTTGTGAACTATAAAATTTCTGCTTTGAATTTCCTTTTTCATTGTATCTGCTGTGTTCAAGTGGGATTCAATCCTCTTTCATCTAATCTTGAGTGGACTTTTTTTTTTTTTTTTTTTTTTTTGTAACATTTAATAGCAGGTCGTTGATAGATCCAATAGACTAAGGATACAAATGTTTCTTTTAACAAACCTTAGTATGTCCAGAATAAAATTTGCTTTTCTTATCTAATCGACTTGTCTAAAAGAGTTTTTAGTCTTTGCACAGCGTTTTTAGTTTTCCATTACTATTTCAAATTTTGTTGTGTTTTGAAGATCATTTAGAGAAATTTCTCTGAAATTGAATTCAGGAAATCGCATATTAGCGGCGCAGCCATTAAGGATTAGGGTGGGGCAAGGAAAATATAAATGTCAGTGAGCCAGTTTGGGGAGGCCGCTATCTCGAAGATAGAATATCGGTGAGCCAATCTCACTATTTAAAACCTTATATTACAATGAAAATACACAAATATTTTACCTAGGACATCATTTTCTCTTTTTTCTATTGTCGATTGTTTGCATTTTTTCACTTGTTCTATTTTTTTTACATAATTTTAACGTATTCTGTTATCAGTAACTGTTATAAATAAAAATTTTCTATTATTCGTCATGATAAAAGTTGCCACGATTTCGTGTGAATGCTTTTCCGTCGTTTAAATTGTAGGAATATTATTTGAGTGAGTTAGTTATAAATATGATTTTATTCCCTTTTATGTCCGATTATCGAATTACGACGTCTTTAAATTTGTAAGCCATAATTAAGCCAATCATTGCGAATTAGCAATTCTGTACACAAATGACTAGTACTGCATTTACATTAAAGTCTGAAGTGTTTTATGGGCTCTTATTTGATTCAATATCATAATGTACTTCCATAATAAAGTAATTTTATTAAACAGTAAGAAAACAACAATTTTAAGGAATTAAATCTATTTTTCTCACACAAGGAAACCTACTTTTATGCATCTTAAAAATATTTTACCTGCATAACATGTATGATTACATCTTTGTGTATTATATCATATGCAATTAGAATTATTGCTGTTTGAAAGTCCTTAGTAGAATATATTTTTCTTCTGCGATTGATTTAAACAACTGCTATTTTATTGTTATTATCGCTGCTTTTTTTTAAACTTATATTTCGAAGCATTTCACCCATTCACAGAAATATTTCGACTATTCAACGGCTTCAGAAATTGGTAAATTTACTAAATGAATAACTGATTCATTTCTGCATTATTTGTGTATCAGTCTCACGTTATCTAATTGACTGTTATTATTAATTCATGCCTGTAGACTTCAGATGTTAAGAATTCAATTCGAATCTGCAGAAAAAATTTGCCCTGTGATATCTCCTAATTTTTCCAATAGCAAAGAACCCATACTTTCACCTGAGGCATTATGTATCTCTTAAATTAAAGAAAATAAAACATATCGGTTTAAAAAATAAATGATCAGTTCATCGTGATTGAATTTCTTAAAAAAACGATTCGGAAATACAAATCAGCATTTATTTGTGATAAAGCTTATATTTCCATAGTTTATTATGACATCCGGCCATCGAAATAATATAAATTGCCTTCTTAATTTCATTGAATTTTAAAATGATTTCATTAATAAGGAAAATTCAAAATGCTTAGTTTTCGTAGCCATCAAAACTGCAGTAGAAATATTACTCAATTTCCTTAACTTTTTTGTTCAGTTTTCTACTGTGCCTTTCGTAGTCTGAAAATCGTGCTAGATGTCTTTTTTATTCACTAACTTCCTGTATTACCGAGACATTAGCTTCAAGCCACATAATGTCATGCAGCACAAAGCATCGGATTTAGTCCGGATGCGGATCAAGAGACTGTACTTAAGTCTTACTCTAAGTAAAGACAGTAACGTGCGTTGCATATTAGCGTTACGTCACTCTAAGCTTTTAAACAATGAATCATGCGATTACCCAACGCAAGCAAGATGGAATAAGTATAAAATCAAATTAGAGGTTTCCCCTAAATCTAAAATACAGGGTTTGAATTGGAAGTTAGCATTAAAGCATCCAAGAACGTCGAAGGCGTTTGTTAAACAGAACTTGGGTCACGTTTTTATCTCAGCTTCGATTCATTTTAAGACGAGACTAGTAGTTTGGGCGTCTCATAACATGCTGCTTAGTATATTAGGAAATTTATTATTTGCCGCGTGATAGATGAGTTAAAAGTTTTGACATTGGAGATGATCTAGCTTATTTCATGAATTATTTTTAGCCACTGAATATTTTCTATACAATTTCCAGTCGTTACTATTACTTATGAAGCCAGGAAATTTTGCAACTCTTAAAATAAGCTTTTTTTATAACGATAAATTATTTTGGATAGTACAGAATTTTATTATAATCTGAAAGTATCTATCAAGAATAAAAGAATTAATTTCTATTCCAATAAAATAACGTATAATTTCTCGATGTACAGGGTTTTTAAAATTATTCTTCGGTCAGAGCATTATAATAAGAAAAAAGTAAAATACTCGACGGGTAAGCGTTTCAGATCATAAAGCTTGAAGAACATACGTGCACAAAAGAAAAGAAACCCCTGATAAAAAAAAAAGGGCCTGTTTTCTCTTAAGACTTTTTGCCGTATGTGCATTATTAAATTGATATTTAGGTATCCGATAGTTTTTGATATATACTCTATTTCTATAACACTTAAAATTCATAATTATTTTGCAGCAAGACTGGTTTAATTTCTGTTCAATGCCGATTGAATTCTGTTTGTACCAGGGACTGTTCATCTATCTCCTCCTATCCTTTCCTTTTGTAATATTTTTACCATTCGTTTCCTTGTGCTTTGAAATAGGCTTGCCAACAATACTTGTCGTTCTTATGACCACTTTATACTTCCTTACTCTTTTCTAGCAAGGATACTTCGGATCTAACTATCTGGTAGTGAACACTAAACGTACTGACATTTAATAAGCATCCATTCGTGCACTAAACGGTCAATTTAGTTTATTATGTTTTAAGCAACACTAGGGTTATTTTGGGACGTACCTCGTAATTTTGGACCGCTATCAGATGACGAGGACGACACATGATCTAGTACCCCTCTCTCCACACCAGCAGAAGGACGTTTAACACGCATCAGACTCGCTTACACGACGATTCTTCGGTGGAATCGGATCTCGAACCTGAAACCCTCCGGTTCCGAAACCGGGACCTTACCACCAGGCCATCGCGGCCTTACTAAACGGTCAGAGTAATCCGATCGATTTTGGATAAGAACTTTTTTCCTGATTGAATGTAAAGCGTATTGATTTTAATTAGGTAATATCGAACAAAGTAATTTTAAGGTAGTAATTCAATAAACATCTATTTTATCCACTTCTGTTATCTTCTCACACGGACAAACATAGTTACGCGTGCTTTTGCCGATGTTCGTAAAGGCTAGATAGACGAATCAGGCCTGAAACTTTATCTTGCTAAGATGTTTCGGATTAGAGGCTCGAATTTGAGCTATATCCTCTTTATAGACAGACTGACATACAGATGAGTATGTGACATGTGCATCATAATGTTTTGAACCGATAGTCTTATAAGGAAATGAATGTTTGATTCCGATCCAGTTGATTTGTCGTGATAAATTATGCTAGATTACAAATATTCATCAGAATAGACAAAAGAAAATCTAATTAAGAAAAATTTACTTCATATATTTTAAATATCAAAAGTTAAGTGTCAGATTGCAATTGCATTAACTTTATATGCGAATTTTCTTATCTACATATTCACAGCTGGTCATTGTTCGTTTAATGTTAAGGCTGTTTATTGACTACTATGGAGAAAGAAGCTGTATAGGTAAAACAATGAAATGAAAAAATGCATCTCGGGCATTTGCACTTTGGAAATATGTTCTTCATTGTTGTTTTTCTCTGAAATATCGCCCCGTGTATGTTATTGCCAATCATTTTTCCCCGTCTCTGTATCAATTCCCCGTATCTTATGATCCAGATCGACAATTTGTTGATCTGGGTCAAATATAGATATATGGATTCCAATAGAACATTCCTATTCCAACAGATTTCCAATATATAGATGTTTTCATTATCTGGAAGTAAATATCTTGTCTTTCGCCCCCCCCCCCCCTCGTCTTTTTTGCGTGTAATCTTCATTCGGTTACGAATGCTATGTTATTAACTCTGTTTTATGGCAAAACAAAAGGAATGGATTTGCTTTATTAACGCATGCGCACTTCAACATGTGATTACGTTTCTTGCTGTCAAATGTAAGCGTGACTGGCAAATATAAATTTTGTTATTTCCTTTTGTTGTCACACGATTCTATTGTTTTCTTTCATTAGGTTTGTTATTCAACCATATAAATGCTACGATTTTTTTAATCGGTAGTTTTGCGCCAATGACGAATATAACTTCATCAGTTTATATTGCTTTATATTATAAATGATCTGAGTAATCTAGAAGCGTTCTATTTCACGAAAATAATTATCTTTTCTGAAAACATGAAATTGTAGACGAAAGATTAACAAGCTGTTAGGATATCCTAAAAATAGTGTTTTGATCATTTCTGTTGAAGTTTCCATGCGTTTAAATATTGATATAGTAATGGCGTGATAAGTATTGCTTACAATTATATTAATTTAATTGATATAATTGTATTGTATCAGATTAATTGGTATATATATCGTTTTCTCGAATATAATGTTATTCGTCATTCACGTAATGATGTACTTAATTTTGTTCAGGTGAATGTTGTGTTTAGTTAGTTTCGAAGTGGCTATCTCATGGCACCATGACTTCATTAATTATACTTATATAACCTGAATGTGGTCAAAGTCAAATCGCAAAATAATTCGACGCGGTGTTCCATGTTTATTTTATAGTTGTTTCCATGTTTATTTCTCTATTGAAATCTAAATTTTATAACTCAAGATTTCATTAATGGGATCAGTTCACGTAATGTGGCTGTCACAAAACAAACTTGAACTTATAGCATATCATTTGGCATCTAAAAGCATGCTTTATTGAATTATGATTTAATATTTATTTTTCATTTTTGATGCACAGTGAATTCTAAAAATTGAATAAGAGCTGCCCATTTGTATAAAGTATTATGTATAAAGTAATCGATTCCATTATATCTGAAACCTTGGTTACTTAAATGGATTATTTTAGTTTCTATTCACCCATTTCATTAGGTTAAGAATTTTGTCAGAAATGACAGCGTAAAATTCTTCTTTTTAATTTTGCGTTAAAAAAAAACACCTTTTTTTTTTTTTTAATGTCTGGCGAAAAGTAACAATGTAAATTAAACAAAAAAATTCCTTTTGTAATTTTATTTTTATGTGAGCTATTAGAAGGCACTGCTTGGAATGTTTAATTGTTTTTGCTTTTTGCCGTTAATGCAGTTTTTTTAAAACTCTCTTTAAATCATGGACTTTATTAAAATCTCCGAGATAATGCGAAACCAACTAATTATTTGTAAATCCTCTTGAGGGAAAAACTGAAATGACTGCGAGGGAAAGTGGGCGAGAAGATTTATGTTTTGCAATGAGCCTAGATTCCATAGAGAATATTATTTTCTTTTTAGGTAGTTCATTTTTAATTAATTTTTCTCGCTCCTGAATTAAATATTGCGTTTTAGAACCTCTTTTAGCATATGTAACATCGAAAATTCATTTTTTATATACGTTATTTAATTCTTTTGAAATCTCGTGCTAAATATTTAACCGCAGAAATCAGGTTTATTCCTTTTATTTTATTTTGCAAGAACTTAAGTTTTTCAATTTTTTTTTTTAATTTTGCGCAGCGCAGTGATACATAGTGCATTATTTGAATTTTTATCTTTTTGAAAATAATTTTGAATAATTTAGAAAATACCTTCTTGTTTCATTTTTGGCTTGAAATTTTTTTTTAATAAAAACATTTTTATAATAGAATGTGATTTTTAATTCATTTGAATTTTTAAAAATTTAGTACAAATAGTTTTTAAACAATTTTTTCTACATTACTTTCATCCACTTACATATATTAACTCAACTGTTACTGAAAGAACTTTTACATTGAAGCACATTCCTGTTAACTTAATGCAATATTTAAACTTGTAAAAACGTGCTCAGCATTAATGCATTTATTAATGTTATGTTTTCTGCCGAAAGCCTACATCAACTTTAAAATAACTCGTAAGTAACTGCTTTAAAATTATGTTCCGTTTCCTATTTTAACATGCCCAACCTTCAAAATTTGTTCTTTCTGTGAAAGTATATTGATGATTATCATCACAGAATGCTTTAAGACTCACTATATTATGTAAAAAAAATTTTTATAAATTTCATTTAAATGAAAATATATCCTAATTCATGACAAAATCAAATAAAAAAAAAACATTGAAATTTGGAATCCTGATTTTAATTCTATACATTCGGTGACTTGGTGGCAAAGTCTTCGATGGCGGAGAGTCACGGTTCGATACCCGATTCCATCAAAAAATCTGCCATACACATGCACCTGATGCTCGTCCAAATTATCGGGTATAACTGTCAATGTACTCTTGCTGACTTGATGTATAAGTTTGGGAACGAATTAGCCTCTGAGTATCGTCATCATCTAAGCTCTGTACCGAATCGCGAGATTCGTCCCAAAATAAACGTAATTTAAAAAATGGTACATTAATTTTGTAAATCCAGTCATCATAAATACAAAAAAAAAAAAATCGATTTAAAGCCACACCCGTCTATACAGAATTTTGGTTACAACCGGTTTCTGAATTCTTTGATTTTTCTCATTTATTGTTCGGAAATGAGGGGGAGGATTATGTGTGTGGTATTTTAAACTTACCGAATAGCCACAGTGACAACTGCATGCTCAATTAATCAGCTTATTTGATTAACCTTGAAGCACGCAAATAAAAAAAAATCATTGCCATTCAATCATGAGAAAAATCATATTATGATTTTTTTTTCTTTATACTAAACTTTTATGAATGACACGAAAATTTGAATTCTGCATTTATTTTTACAAAGACGTTCATTTTACAGACGGGATAACGGAACGCTGTCCAGACATCTCGATTAAGAGTTTAACCTGCAATAACCGAAATAATATTCCCTAATTAAGTGTCAGATATTTCTTTTAAAAGCGAAATGGAGTGTTCCACTTCACCTGAAGAGTCTTTCCATCGCTCTTTCAAGAGCTGCAATGCTCATCTTCAGCAGCCTATTTATATACAGATTTCAAATGGTTGCAGTGGAGGACATCGAATGAATAGTACTTCAGCTCTTCTACGCAGAGGGTAGAATTATCATCCTCTAAGCATCCAGAAATTTATCATCTTTGGATAAATGTGCTGAAGATGTGTTAATCCAAAGATAATAAATGATATATTTTTATTGCAGTTTTGAAGTATTTGCAGTATTGCGATAAACATTTTGATTGAATTGCTAATTTATCTATTTATAGCATAATATCGAAGAGAGTGAATACGTTGTAAGTTAATTAAATCATTACTAAATATATGAATGAATAGAATGAATTCCTGCTATGTTTTTTTAACTATTATGGAATTATTTTCTTTTTGGGGTATGAAAGCGATGTTTTATCTCAATAAGCTTTCTATTTCAACTAATTTATTTCGAAGAATAATTGTATGAGAATACGCGGAGTTTGAAGCTTGGATTTTACTTCGCTTGATGATGTTGCAGTGGTGGTTTTGTTTTGACTTTAGATGTCTATAATACAAGGGTCATTATTTGGCCATGGTGGACTATGGCATTTTGGATTTATTCATTATTGGGATTTGACTGATCTAACTCACTATCATTAGTAAAAGCATTATGAAAATCGAAGTAATAGGCCAAAATTTAATATTTTTTAATCCGATAATTGAAAATTCTAATATTACAAAGTATTGACATAGCAAAGATGAATTAGATGTGATATAATTTAAAAATAGAAAATAAATTTCGATGTGAAATCCATTGTTTTTAAACACAGGTGAAGGCCATGAAATTCACAAGTATTAAACATAAATGTCTGTAATGAAGTGGCAATTCTACTTTTTTCAAAGCTTTTCTATGTCATGATGTACAAGTCTTTTCTAAAAAGTATTCCACGTTCCAGAAAAGATTTTTGCGATTTTAAAAAATTAGCTGTATTATTTGGAATAAAAAAACCCAGCTGAAGATAGTAGAAACAAATACAAATTCCACATATATGTATTCAATAAAATATTGTGGGAGATGTAAATTCAGTTTTAATTCGCAACGTTTTCAAAAGAATGGGTATGGAACAAATATTTTAAAAAGAAATTTGCTTCAAAATACTTCATCGGATTAGTTTGAATTGCATTCACACTATTAAAATAATGGAAAGAATTGAGATTTTCTCATATAAATCAATACTTCATATCGATTGTTGAATTAAGTTCTGATCAGAGAAGTGATTATTTTCAAATATTGAATGGAAATCAAAATTTGAAAAAAGAAGAAAAATTCATTATTCAATAAATCATCAACTAAAGTCATTATTCAATCAATAAATCATTGACCAAAATAATGTTTTGGTGGGCTTTGTTTTTGTACGCTGAAAACTCAATTCTTACTTTCTGATTAAATTGATTTTAATATAATAAGTTTATTGCTATAACAATGTTTGAACTGCAATACTTTTTTGTTTAACGAAATTTCGGCAATTTCATGTCGATTCTTTAAGTAAATGGTTTTTAAAAAATAATTTATTACCTTCTTTTGTACATTCATTAAATTATGGTTCGCTAAACGACAATAGGCATATCTTTTTAGTGATTTTTAGTGGAATTTTAAAGTATAATCCTAATAAATAGAATGGAAAAATTCTGTTTAAAGAACTGCAAATTAAACCAATACAGTTTAGAATTCTGGCTTTCCCTTTAGAAATCTTCATCGTGCATGCATATAAAGCTATGATCTTGAATAACCATTGCAAGACTTATTTACAATCTGTGTAGAATCTATAAATTTCAATGCAAGTGAATCAGCAGAATGTCGCTTGTTCAGAGAAGCAGGACGTGGAACACCCTGTTATCTAAAAGTCATGATATTTTACATGAGAAGTGACGTTTCGAGTACTTGAAAAGAATATCTTGTTTCAAACCACTGTAATTTTATATATTCTTATACACAGTCCACTGCTCCGACAAGACGTGAACACGGTCAGAGAAGATAAGCCGACGATGCATTGCCAAGTTCCTAAGAAAGAAAAAAAAAAGGGGGGGGAGAAAAAAGAGTGATCTAAAGAACAGTATCATTTTAAGAGATCAATGGAAAATCTGCTCTAATGCTTACCTCCTCGGAAAAAAAAAGTAATAAAAGACAAGCAAAAAATGTCACAAAAAATCGATAATGTAAAGTTCCAATCGATCCGGTTCTTTTCGAAAGGGAGGGTAACGACATATTATGCATTAAAAAAATAAGAAAATATTCTTCTCGAACATTAGGCTATATTGACCTTGCCTACGGCATTTTAAGGTTGCGTCTAGCGACTTAGTGCTTTTGTTGAATATCAGTGTAATTCGCTCGGATTCCAGTCATTAGTCATCTTCTGATAATAGACAGTTGCAATCTTTGTATAATGGCCATAATTCTGTTTCGATGTCTCTTGGTTGGCCGTTTCAGAAATCGTTATTTTCCTGTTTGTGCTGGAATCGGGAACGAATTAAATGCTAGGTGTGCTATGCAATCTCTAGGGCTCGTAGGCTGAAAGGAAGACGCTTAAATGAATAAGTATAATAAATATTCTCGAAACTCCCCTTATTTATTTCCAGTTAATCAGACTAAGAACTTGGTCTAGATGGGCTGGCATTAATTCTAAATGACCGGGTCTCGGTTTCCAATGTTTAAAGAAGAAAATCCACCCAAGGTAGAGAAAACATTGTTTAATCCTTTAAGTTATAACTTTATAAAGTGAATGGTGAGCTTTCATTTTTAATGATTAATAGTTATAATGTATCAATTCAGTTGCTAGTTTCAATCTGTTTTCCATATAGCTATTGTATTATGCTGACCTTGCTCTTTCTAAAGGAACAGAAGAATTATGATGTAAAACTGGAGTATCGCAGGAAACCACTTGCATTAATTACCACTCAAATTTAATTTGAGAGAATCAATAAAATTATGTCACAAGCTATGTTAAAACGTTAGACAGGAAAACAATATTTTACATGCACTTAGTTATCCATTTCGAACAATCGTCATGCCAGGAATGGATGATCAATCACGGACGACTTCCATTCATTTCCCTTCTTGTAGAAAATTTATTAAGTGAGGTTGAAAATGTTCTTTTACCTGATTTTTCGCCATTTTTTAAAAATCATAATCAGGTAATTAAGTTACATCCTGGAACATGGAAACGAAAATCGAAAGTCCAATAGCATAGAAAGGAAAAAAATCTTTTCTGGGTTTCAATTTCTATTGCTTTTTACGTCAACGTGGAAAAATGTACTCCTTATGAAAATTATTAACATATTTTCATAAAATAGTTACATATGTTCATTGGACCCTAGAAATGATATATTAGTAATAATAATTATTATTTTGCTTAGCATTGTATTTATTAAAAGGTTTTATTTAGTGTTTTATTATCGTTTGTCATGCTTATATTATTTGATAACGAATTAAAGAAGTTTTATTGCTTTTAAAAGACAATATAGAAAAGTCAATAATAAAATTCATAGTGCTTATATAAATAATACATATATAATCACTCATTTCCCGACATTGTCCCCTCCCTTTTTTCCGAATATAAAGCAGAAAGATAATTTTTGTCTTGAAGAAAAGATTCAAAAACTTATTGAATTCAGTTCCTGAAGGCAAATTAAATACGATTATGTTTAAAGTGATACAAGAGCAATTAAATAGCATTGCTACATACAAAATAATTACAAGATTTTCTAACGAGAAATCTCGGAAAAAGTTTATTTTAAGTAAACACAATTAATAATAGTTTTAATTCTGCTCTTTAAAGACGCTGCGCATGAATTTTGAAAGAAAAAAAATGTTAAGTCCCATTGCAATCTGTGAATATTTACAATTAATTGGCTTTGATTAGTTTAATAAAACAGAGAACTCATTCATAATGGCCATTTGCTTTCTTTGTGAATGAATAATAATTTCTATTTAGAAAGATAGTATTTTAAACGCTAACATTCATCGATAAATATTAAAACAAAATATTATGCATAAACTTTCCTCAGAAGAAATGCTAAATAAAAATATTTTGATTTAATTTTAATCAACTTAAAGCATTTCTGATTGAGTTTGTTATTTTTCAAAACTGATTTCTTATTTATAAATTTTAAATTTATTATTATCTGTTTCTTGGTTTTGAGTTAAGGTTGATTTCTTCGCAGCCTAAAACCTTAGTGACTTAAATTTACTTACCTTTTTTTTTCTTTTTTTTTTTTTTTACTTAGTAAGATTTTATTTTCTCTGATCGTTATAGTGAGATTAAAATCGAAATAAGGCTTTTTTTAATCTGCTAAAATAACCTAGCTCAAATTTTTCGTTTGCTTTTCTACCCTGATTTGATTGATGGTTTAAAATAAGTTATTTGCATTCCTGTCATTTACTTTTGCTTTTGATCACAAAAGAAATTAGAATTAGTATGTCGTTTCAACGGTTGAGAAAAGAAGAAATTTGTAATGAGAAACATGTAGTGCTAAAACTTGACAGAAAATATTTATTTTAACTCACAGGCATTCACAGGAAACTACCTTGGATTTTTTTAAAATTTTGTATGCGATGAGTCGAATGCCTTGCTTATTTATTTATTTATTTTTATTTGTGCGCGTGTGTGTATGTGAAGTAGGTGTTTATTGCTTGACGTTGCGTGGCTTGAAGGGAAAAAACATGTCGAAAGATTTATCAGCTTACTTGATTTGTGTAGCAACTTTTGCTTGAAACAGATACGTAGTGTAATGTTAATGAATATGCAATAACTGAAGCACATTCATTAGACAAGATAGAATTAATATAAGAATTTTCTAAAATGCAGGTAACTGCCTTCTCTTTCTTTTTCTTTCCTTTTTTCCCCTTCACTCTTTTCATTTAAATAAACGCAGACAAGCTGTGAAAGTGATTTAATGATTGCATATTAAAATTGCGATTCATAGATCTAATTAGTCAGTTTCTTTCCGATAAACTACATGAGCTTTTATTGAACTAAGGTCATTGGTAATTTAGTAAACAATGAAAGTTAGTTTAATAAATGCATGTTAATTAAAACATCAAGGTCTAAACTGTGAATGTTATGAATCATAAATTAATCTTGCCTTACTGTATCTCTGAACTCTCTCACTTTTTTATATACAGGCTCGGACATGGTTATTCAATCTTTGGATTTTATTTATAAATAAAAGAAACAAAGATATAAAATATCGGTAAAAAATTGTACTCTTGAAAGTACATATTATTATAATAAATCGATTAAATATGCGAACTTTCTATATATCGCAAATGATCTGTATTACTAAGGCTAGAATACCTACAGTGATTGCAATCACTCAGTGTTTATAAGCTATAGTTAGCTCAACAAAAGGAGCAGCTGTTTGAAATCTATTAATTTTTTATGAACATTATTTTATAAATATCTTCTGAGTAATGATCATTACGCTATATTAAGTGTAGTACTTTCTTTTTCTTTTCTTTTCTTTTTTTATTCATTAAATGAATGTTTTGTGGTATGAGCAAACTAAAAAGAAAGAAGAAATAAAAAAGGAAGAAAGAAAAAGCGAAAGACAATCGACTAATTTTTGTCTCCTCATCATGTTTGAGCCCCATTGCATTTCTAAGAAAGATGATGCCGAATTCCTTTGTTAATGTTTCATATTTTTTTTAATTCCCTCTTTCTTAGTGTAAAAGAATCTAAATTGTCGGTAATTGCATCTTCACTCACTACTTAGAAATGAGCAATTTCTCAAGATTTCGGAAAGGGGAGGGGGAGTGAGAAGGACAGCAAAACCTTGTACATCGATGATAGCAAATGTTGAACAGTGGAATTCCCATTTATTCTCTCGACCTTAAA
This sequence comes from Argiope aurantia, assembly GCA_026543865.1. Taxonomy (NCBI): domain Eukaryota; kingdom Metazoa; phylum Arthropoda; class Arachnida; order Araneae; family Araneidae; genus Argiope; species Argiope aurantia. The sequence goes on along the minus strand of JAPMOR010102267.1, from coordinate 32,346 downwards.
AAAAATACTTCTGAGTTCACAGAAAATAGATTATTTTTTAGCAGCAAAGGAGAAAAAAAAATCAGCTTATTTGAAGGGTTATAAATGTCCCTCGTCGGATGGAATATTCGGTTCTCCGCTGACAATTGCAGAATCTTGGGGTTGGTAATTTAAACATCATTCCATTAAGAAGAGTCTGGACTTGATTCTTGAAAAGGATAATTTACTCGGCATCGCGTGGTAAAGCAGTAATTAACTTCGGATTTCTCTTCTTCTTCAGGGTTCGTATTTTAATGTGGAAGTTCGCGACTGTTGGGCATGTATTCAAACGCTCTGATTTTTATTTGATTAGGAAAATTTATGCAGATCTGTACAAAATAAGTAGTTATTAAAATACCAGCATTTCTATCAAATGAGGATCGATAAAAATGATAGAAATAACATATAAAATATATTTTAATTCTTATTAAGGTAAATATATTTATAAAGAATATAAAGTATGAAATATAAGGAATATTTTCATACCAACCTAAGGAATAAAGATATTCCTTAGGTAGGTTGAGACACTCCTCAGAATCCTAATTTTATAAACATCAAATAATTTAATCAAATAACAAGAGTATAGAAAAATAAAGTAAATTTATTAAAACGTTTACAAAAACCAATACATTAGTATAGATTATTTTCATTTTAATTATTTTAAATATTGTGGAATCTTAAAGTATTTTTTTTTTTCTTCAAAATCACTGCCGGATGGCATCATGTATATAGAATCAAACTTTAAATGAACTAATTGATTAAATAAAAATTAAATTTTGAAAATATTCAAATATTGAATTTTGATCCAGAACACGTAAATGTGCAAAATTGCTAAACTCACTAGCACTGCTGAAAATGAATGAAAAGTCCATTAAAAATTGCCATCGTTACAAACATGAAACAAACTGATATTGGATTGAAATGCTCTAACAAAACAGTTTTCATACTTTCATTGCAATGCTCTAAAGAAAATGTTGCAGCTATTTCGTTCATATAGTTTAATTTTCTTTGGTTACCACGAAAGAGCAATATCTGAAAAATAATTTTTCAGTGTTGTTATTTTTAAATAACGAACTAGATTTTCTAATTCTAAATATTGAAATCTAAATTTTATGGGCTTTTAAATTTTAATTTCTGATAATTTTTTAAAAATTTTATTTAACATTTATTAAGTTTGTGAATTCAGCGTATAAACCTATTTGTGTATATTTATTTATAATCAAAAACTATTATTCTTAATTCGAGCCCTTAATTATTTAATTTATAAGCATATGAAATATACAATGAGTACATAATATATATACTGGTATTGTATATATCTTATGACGTAAAGAGAAATTATTTTTGATTTCAGAATCTCATGCTTACCACTTTTGGACAATTTTAAGCTGCAGAAGCGGATAATAATATTTTCCGGAGTTGTTTGTTTAGCGCGTTTTTTGTCTTTTTGCTACTCTTTTTCGGTATTGATTTTCATTTTGTTTTAATTCGAAATTTCATAATGTTTTTACATATTGTTTAATAAAATATAAACATTTCCTTCCCCATCTGTCATTTCACCCTTGTTTTGGTGAAATCGATGATGTGAAACAACACTCCCAAACATTCGAGCCTCTGAAGGATTATGAAAACTATAGAATGCAGTCTCTTTAAATTTATGGCTTTTAATTAATTCAGGACTGATGTCGCTTAGAATGACTATAATAACTCCTCATTGCTTTTAAATCTGTATATTCTCTTTATCAGCTGTTGATCTGAGAACATTAATTTTGCTTTTTATTGCTGTTACAATCATCTCCAGAGCTTTAACGTTTCTCAAGTTCTGCCATAATCTAGAACCAAACTTGTACCTTAAAATATTTATATGAAGAAATTTATGGCAGTTTTATCCAACTCTGTGCAAATTTTATGTCCATATATCATTCGGCGCCATCCTTGGCAATCATCGGGAGTAAGGGAACTTAGTATATTGATGCGCTACCATGGTTCTTGATGGAAACGAATTGGAGTTATGATTGATGTTGCGTTGCCTGGCAACTAGTAGAAAGTATTCTACTTTAATGCTCCTCCTGACAGGTATGAGGCCTGATAAGCCATTAAGCTGTTTCAAGATTATTTTTTCCTTGCCAACTGCTTTACTGAACGTGAGCAAAATATTTCGGCAATTGTGAGATTATTGGCTAGTTTTAAAATCAAGATTCTTTAGACGAATCTGTTTTTGTACGAGATATCTCATCAGAAGATATTGCGCTGCACGTATGGTTGGATAGAATTTGAAATATTTTAGAAATGGCTGTAGAATTTATAATAACTAGTTGCAATAAAGATTTACGTGTCATTTGACAAAATATATTACAAGTAGTTTTTTCATAGTGCACGGGACTTTTTTAGGTTTTACTCGGTTGATGAAATGAAAAAAAAAATGAAGAAACAAGTTTTTTGCAGCTGTTCCTTGTTGGTAGCTTTATTTGTCACAGTAAAGCAGCCGTTGTAAACTCGAATGCAGAGAATTCAAATTGAGACAGTTTTATATTCTTTTCCATTGACAGCAAATGAATAGTATCTAAATTAAAATTATTTAGTTTAGTTTTTTTTTATTATTTGTGTGAAATATATTGATGATGGCTTTTTAAAATCATATTTTATTCAGATGGTTCTTAGAAACGTTAAAAGTAAATGATTTTTATGTAAGTATCTTAATAGTTTTTTTACGTAATAATCTTGTTTATAAAATTGCTTAAGTCATTTTAGAGTTCCTTAAAAATATTAAACCAAGCATCATTTCTCATGGTTATTTTGATTTTTATATTACAAATAAAATTGTTAAACAGCTAAATTTTATTCACCAAGTTTAAACCTCTGTAAGCAATCGAAGTTTGCAGACCTTTTTTTTCATTAATTGTTGTATAGTCTTTTTTTAACCAAACTTCTTACAAGAAATATGCAAGTTCTTCTCAACTATGGAACATAATTTTCATAAACAATGTTGCATGACTAGATATTCTCTGTGTTTATGCAATTGTTCCCTGCTTAACATTTATAATGCATTGTAGATGTTTTATTTATATATTCATTTCAAACTGTGGCTAGTTTTTAGCTGCCACGTGCTGTCACATTCAGCCTGTTTTCTGAAAAAGCCTTCTTTTCGAATAGTGATTTTTCATTTATTCTGTTTTTACTTCAACGACTCATTCATACCATTGCAAATATGGTAATTTTATTGCATTTCATCATTGTTATTGCCTTTTCACTTTTTATATTTTATATTCACGTGTCTCACGCAATCCGAGGTATAGGTGTGCCTGCAACAAAGACCCCTTCTCACGTAAATATAATTCATCAAAACGAATGCGTAGGCTGGTCTGGACGGAAATACTCAGTGAAACTTCTTGCAGGGTATTTTTCTTAGAAAATCTCTTTTTTTTTTCTTTCTTCTTTTTCTTTTTCGTAACAACGGGGTGCAAGGTCGTTAAGGCTACTTCTGCTCTATCTAACTCATTGTGCGTTGCTTGTTTCACCTATTCACGCTGATTCCAGTTTCGTAAACCATGTCTGCGATATAATTCATGCACTGGACACTTTCCCATAGTTTTTCTTGCACCATATGTTCCGAGTATTTAAAGAATTCGTCAAATTATTTTTACCCATTTTCCATATTAAAGAATCTTGTCTTAATTATTATTACTTATTCATAATTCAAAAGAAAGAAAAAATATATTTTACCTTTTGATTAAAGTGGAAACCTTCTAACGATATAGATATAATAAAAAACGTGTTGTAAATGCGCTGTTTGATTAAGACTATTCATGGACGGTGTACTTAAGTTCAATTGAAGAAAAAATATCTTAAAATACATTTTGATCTGACAAGTTTTTTTTTTTTTTTTTGTCGAAAATTAATATTTTGAATTAAATAATTATCTTTTGCAAAATGAAATAAATTTTCTTCATTGCTGATTCAAAAGACTTCTTTAAAACATATTTTACTGAAGCTTAATATTTGATTAGTATTTTTTTACTTCTTACCTTTCTTTAGTATTTCATTGAAGCTTATAATTTCCTTTATTGAACTTTTTTTTCTTCGTCTGAGCGTTAAAGCGTTTCTAAAACAAGTTTGCTCTGTAAATATCTTTTTAAAATGTCATAAAATCGTAGTCGATTTATTTACAATTTTCCTTCCCTTCAAATTAATTAATGTGAACCCAAAAGCTTTTAATAGCTTCAAAAAATTTTGTTTTAAGATAGGTCTAAGAAAAAGCGTTTAATGGCTCAGTTTTAAAGAATCATTAAGCGCTTTTTCCTTTAAAATGTCCACAGGTGTAGATTAAAGAGAAAATGAAACTAACAAAATATGATAAATAAAAAGAAATGTAATATTTGTTTGCTAAATTTTACTTACTAGCATTAAAAAATTGGATAGAGTTTAATATGCTAAACTAAAATGACGGTCCTTAACGAATCTGCTTTGATTCTAAATTACTTTAAGCTGGCTTTTCCCGTTTATATAAAAAGCAAAACTTTTTTTTTTTTTTTTGAGAGAGAGAGAGAGAGTTGTATTACTAAGCCGTTGGAGTTGCATGTTCCTCGCCGCAAGAAACTAATCTGTTGATCCGCAATTCATCATTTACATAGGCTTATTCCCTTGCCTTTTTCTATGACCCCATGTTGGATGGTTTTACTTACTGCTAAAAGAAGAGTTCAAGCCTAAGTAACACCACAGCGATCGCAAGATACCACAGATGTCATCTTGTTTTAATTAGGAAAAGCATTTTACTATTTCTGTTCTGAAATTCCTATTTTAAAAGGACGTGTTGAGGTTCCATTCACCTGTTATTTAAAGAATTATCAGAATTAAAAATACCTTGAAAACAAATGCTGCATTTTTAATTTCTGTATTGATTTGCAATTCTATTTATTTATAATTTGCTACCTCAACATGAAAAATTGAAGGTCTAAAAAATTGATTGTAACGAAAAACGATCTGTTGCCTGCGCTTAATTTATGGTTGCTACAGAATCAAAATTCATTTAAATCGGCTATAAACACCAAAAAGCTTTTGTTTGTATTCAAGCGTGATATGTTTTTAAAAGTTACTCAGTTTGAAATAACTTGTCCTTCTAACAATCTTTTTAAGTAATAGAATTAAAAAAATGTGCAAGATAAATTGAAAATTACTTGACTAGTTATGTTAAATTGGGAATTTTGTTTTCGTGAAAGGCTCAAATGCTACTCAAGTGTAATGAATAGAAATTTATTGTATTTTGAAATTCTTTTTTTTTTCCGTTAAAAAAAAAAAAAAAAAAAACTTATTCCCACAACTAACTTCAAGCTCTTAAAGAAATTTCTTCAAAACATAATTAAATTCCAACTAATCTAAAATTTTAAGCTTTAAATTGATAATTTTCTAAAATTAAGTTACATTTTAATGATTTTAACTGCAATATCCACAGTGGAAATGAAGATGCATATTCAAATTGAGGAAATAAATCTATGTTGCTTTTTATAAAATGAATACTAACTACTTGACGCATAACATTTTTCTTAAGATTCCTAGAAATAATTAAGAATTTAATTGACGATCCTTAACATTTTACCTAAATACAATAAAACCTAAAACCTTAACATTTTACCTAAATAAAATAAAATTTTATTTAAAAAAATATTTTGATAGGATTATTTTTGAATTCTAAAGAATACAAGATTTGGGGGGGGGGATTCATAAAGTACAATTCATCTATTGTTCTATTAAAAATTCACAAAATCAATAGCATTTGGCTGGTGGCATATGCTACTTTTAAAGGAGAAGAGACAAGTAATGGACATTTTTCTGTTCCTCCCTGAAATCTAATGGATACATTTAAAGTACAGTTCTGTAATTGAATTTTTCCTTCGTTCCTCACCTCAGCTAATGAATACTTAGAATACAAAATACAATTTTCCAGCTCCCCTACCATTCTAGCAAGTCAGTTCCATTTCTACATTCTGATGTCGATCCAGCCAGAATTATTTCTCTCGCTGTCATTTCAAAATTCCGAGCACGGTCTTTTATGATTATGCCTTTAGACTAAGAGGCTTCTGAGAGATCTAGTTAAACGCTACGATCATGACAAGAATGATAAGGAAGATTATCAGTTCGTTATAGAGATGATGTGCCTCCAGCGTGTGTCTGTCACATGGGTTGTCAAAATTGGGCCATTTATTTTTTATTCTATATGATTATAAATAGACTTTAATATATGCCGTTGCTTTAAATACTTTTTCGTTTATTGTATTTATTTAATTTTTTGTCTAGAAATGTGATATTCAGATGTCTCCGTTTATGTGGTTATAAACGGTTTGTATATAAGTTTATTGCTTTTTTATACTGTTATACGAAATTAGGGGTATTTACATAAATAAATAAATGATTTATTGGATTTCACGTTTATTTACCACTTTTAGAAAATTCCGAGTCCCACCCTCCTCCACCAAATTTCAAATACAATAAATGACCAGAATGATAGTGCTAGAAATATAAAATTGTTCTGTTGGTAACGATTTGATGTTAAGGAAAATGCTGTGAAGATGCTAGCTAAATGATCGATTAGAAATACTAGTCGAAAAGTATTTGAAGCCACGATGCAATTATAATTTCTGATTATTGCAGTATAGCTAAATTTTGAGACAAAATGTTTAGAATAAATCTGCATATTCTATTATTTATACTGAAGCAGCTCATTATAATTTTTGACATACTGTAAATTGCTTTTATTTTGCTTAAATTTTAAAAATGTATTTTTTTTCTGACTTAAAATTTAAATTATATTTATCATTTGAAACGAAGGGCCCGAACACAAGTGTTGAACTAGGCATGTTTTTGTTTTCTCGTACCTCCATTACTGATATATCCGCGATTGTGTCTTATGAAGTAGTGAAATATAGCCAGATATGGACAACTTTGATTTACAGCCGTTTCTTAAATTATTGCAATTGACTCATTATGCAATTCTGACATTTCATTAGATAACTTCTATGAGTCAGACTATCCCAACACTGGTGTCATCGTTGTCATCTGACCTCGATTCCTATTGACAAGGCCTGTCCTAAATTACCCCTCGCACAATTTCAAAACGGTCGATAATCTTGCAAAGCAAATCAATTCCTTGAAATCGATTTAAATAGCATACTTTAAGAATTATTCTTCCTAACAGAATTTCATTAAGTTTCAGACATAACATAATCATAAGTAAATTCGCAATATGTGAATTTGCATGAATTTATATATAAAAAAATTATTAAAGAAGAGATAAATCGATAACAAAGTATAAGTTTTGAACTTATATGTTTTCAAATAACGTTATTTCAATAACATAATTATTTGAATTAATCAATTATATTGCTTATTACTTTCTTAACATTCCACTTGAAGTAATGCATCCAAATGGCGAGAATCTCCTATTCAACCACATACAGCCATCGGTCACAACTAAGATAAAATCCGAACTTCCCAACTGGGAAATGTTTCGAAAGCCCAAGTTTCGGCCATTTACAACAGAAGCTACATTTTTCAGTAGGTTTTTTTTTAAAAAGTAAGGTTAATAAACTTTACTGGCTGCTTGACCGGTATTCAAGTAGAATTGGCAACAAAAAGTGCTACGTTTGAAACGTTCATATCTTGCTTTACAATGAATTTCGTTTTATCGTATACTTTTATCAAGGAACGAATGACTTATACATTCATGATGCGAATGTGATTGCGTGGTAGGACTGCTTTTAGATTTGAATGATCTAACTGATAGCTATATTTTGTCTTCCGGATGTTTTACGTTAATGATACGATTGCGATCGTTAACGACAGCGTAGTTTTGCGGAGTAGCTACTGTACTCTACAAAAGGACAGAAAAATTGTTTCTGTCACGGTACCTCTTGAACAGACTTGCTTTAGTTGTGTCCTAAACACGATCGAATTATTGGTTTTCGCTTTAGCCAGGTCGACGCAGAAAAATAGTGAACTAAATGGAATAAGCTTGTTCCGATTTAGTACTAATGCTGTTAATATTGTGTAAGATTAAAATACTACTTCGATCTCCAATATAGATAGGGGGGGGGGGAAGATGAGGAGTGATTTGATGTTTTAAAGGGATACTCACTCATAATTTAAAACCTTTTTCTGCAGTTTTTTAAAGGTAAAACGCTTTCGTTATGATTCGTTTCATTTGTACAAACATGAGAAAACTTTATACATTGCTTGCTTGACCCAAATAGGCCTTAAGTGGTAGTTAAGCATGTGACTGATATGGGGAGTTGGAGGTAGAGAATGTTAGGCTGGATCATTACCTGATTTCTAACAATCAGGTAACAATCCAACGGCTAATTTATAGCAAATATAGCTTTTGGAAATGCATATTTCGCAGTAAAAAGCTTTCAAAGTGGAAATTTGGTTTATTAGTGTTAGAATATATGTTTAGAGTAACAAAATCATATTTTACATTATTTAGTTTTCAGTATCATTATTTAAATCGGGTTGATTGGTTGTTTTATGGAACAATCAATAGAAATTATAATTAAAGGTCCTAATTGGCTTTTTTTAAATCCTGTATATAATTTTTATGTGAGATTTTCATTTTAAAACTATTGTGCTTTTGCTTTCCGAATATGTATTAGACATGCAGTAAATAAGTTTATAATACGATTTATTGAACTCTGAAAACTATTTACAGAGTTGTTTATCCCTACAGAGTTGTGATAAGATTGGCAATTAGTTAAAGAGGATTAATTTATGTATTAAAAATTTTCTAAGCTATTACCGAAGTTCTATAATAATATTTCTTAATTGCTGTGAATGTTCAATACTGTATAACCACCTTCAGTAGGTTTGCATTAAGGACTTCTTGAACCTGTTCAATTAGTAACCTCTTTTTGGCTGCAAAAATATTTCATGGTCCCATCTATACATATTTTTAAAAACATTTGCGACACATATATATATAGTAAAATGTAATGAGATACTCTAAAGTATGGATTAATAACAAAAAGAAAGAAGTTTATTACATTTATTTGGAAAATCCTTACGAATTACAATATCTATATAGCTTTTTTTTAAATTTCTCTTTGTTATTAATATTTTAAAATTTCGAAGAAGCACCTGCTTTCCATATTTTGGCGATCTCAGAATTCACAAATACAACCACAATTCATGATATATTGAAATGATTCTCCAAAACATTGAAAAACAGATATTTTGAACGCTTTTGAATATCATAGTGTATTTCAGAAACTACTTATTGAAAATGGTTGACATTTTACATAGCTAGCTTTCAATTTTTATTTTATGAAACGGCATAAAAAATTTGATATTACTGTTCACACATTTTTGAGATATAAATTTGATCATTAACGAGAATTATAAAATATTTAAATTTGAAAGATAGTGTTATTGTTTTACAGTAATTCTTGGTGAAGCAGGAATTATTGCAATCAATTCACTGTATTAAAAGTATTCCAGAAAACAGTAACCTGCATTTAACATAAAGAGATTCTATTCTTCATCTTGAAATCGTGAAGTTTTTGCATCTATGCCAGTTAACTTAACCTGAAGGATCTGAATGTATTGAAAAAGTGCGAGTTTGTGCGAATTTTAATATGACGATAGCCCCTTACATGAAAGATAATTGCTTACACAAGGAGTGAATATTTTTAGTTTTATAGAGTAATAATTAGTTCCTGAATTATGGATAGCGTTCACGATAATACATTTGATGAAATATATTTGAATCAGATGGACATTGATCAAAATTTTCAATCTTGATCTAAAAAAATTTTTTATTAATTATAAAAAGAAATTTTGCTTAAGAAATCTGCTATTGTTTCATTTATATTAAAATTTTAAACTATAATGATCTTACTTTAAATCCTCTTTTGCTGAAATGTATTTTTTCAATACATTTTTTTTTACTTCTGTTTTATATATAATATTACTTCTCCACATAGCATTTAAAAATTCATTATCCATAATGTACATTTATTTATATTTCTTTTGCTAAGCTATCATTTAAAAATCCGTAAATTTCTTTAAAGCAATGAAAAAGTTATTTTTCTGTTATCTTCCTGTCAATCCAGTATTCAATAATGAACTGCATAAAACTTCTGAAGAACCTGAAGTATCCTCTTCACGATTAAATGTACTTTTTATGCATTTAATTCATCCGCTTCCCTACCCCCCCCCCCCTAGAGTTGTCAATCTTTTCTTGCTCTCCATTAACTTCCTCGGCGCTTTGCACATACGAAACTGTAAAAAAAAAAATAATAATAATAAATATTATCGCAATTTTCCAATCCATCCAAAGGCACTTTTCTCTTCAGAAACTGTATTATCTCGCGTATCTCCGACAACAATTCAACCGGAGGCAAATTGTGCGGAGATCTCCTGAAAGAGCGACGAGTGCAAGAGAGGTCTGGAAATTGTCTTCTTTCTCCCAGTAACGGTTTTCGAAACCGTCCTTGCTGTCTTTGATTGAAAGCAACAAAAGATAAGAAAAAAAGAAAGAAAGGGCCACTTTCTTTTATGTTGGGGCGTGTAGAATAAGAAATTCCCCTGGCTTTTGTGAAAGCACCCTTTTGAAGTTCGCTTCTCCTCGGCCAGCAAGGATTTTTGCCTTCGCAACAATGACACGTACTAAATGTTATGTGAAGTGAGGCAAGCAGAGGAAAAGCTGTTCAAAAGCGCACTGACTCACAGGTTGCCATATCGCGGCTCGAATCTCCCTAATAACATTGTTACACTTTTTGGACGAAAGGTCTTCGAACTTAACCGTCGCTTTTGCTTGTATAATGGAGGGGTACACTATGACAGTGACTATTACTTGTAAAGTCGTTGTGTATTTGTATGTAAAAGTTTATTATTATTTTGCTAGTAACTTTTTCTTGTTTTCATTATTTGCGAAATTAAGGAATTGCAAGCCTTGCATAAAATTCCTAGTTTTGATGGAAAAGAGATTATCTGCTGATTTTGCAGCAAACAAATCATATATACAGCAACTCCTATTTATTAATGCAAATGTAAGAAAAAAATGTTACCTTATTAATTAGATACAATTTTGTATTCGGCATTCGTCTCAAAAATACACGCAGATATATTTCTGCAAAACGTCACAGAAAAAAAAAATTCTATTGTGGCATTTTCAAAAATTGTAAATCTTTTGGTTCTCAACTGCTCAAATTGTGCATGGTAAATTTTACCGTCTGGTTTATTAACAGTGAACCAGGAAACTAAAAAACAGTAGTCAGTAACGATCATTAGTCATATTCTCGACTTCATAACTCCGTCCATATATAAAAGTCATACTCTTTTTATCGATTGAGCAAGAGTGACAGTACTTTTATTTATTTCAATGAGTTCTGATAGACATCAGTAGTTTTCTCTTTAACTGAACATAAAAGAAATACACGTTAAATATTTTTATGTTACGAAACATATACGTTTTTGGATTTCTGTTAAGTTGTTGATGCAACTTCTATATTAATCACAATCATTGCCATTTTAATAAAATATCGGAACTTTAAAAGCGCATTATTATAGTTTCTTCATACAGTTTTTGTTTTTTAGTAGATAAAACTGTCTTAGCTTATATATTCAAAATAGATCAATTTAGCTCATATAAATTAAATTTTATAAGCTAAATTGCTGCACTGTTTTGAACATTAAAAGTTAATAGACTGTTTTCTTAAGATTCTGAAAGCAATTTCTGAAATAGGAAATATCAAACAACCAAAACTTTTTAGATTATTACATTGTGTAAGCCACTATAATCCTAGTATTCATAAACAGTGCTAAATGTAAAAGCAGTGGTTAGGCTTTGCTTTGGTCAAGATTTAATTAATATTCATCCTTCGAACATTCAATGTCAAATATGTAAATCGAAGCCATAGTGACTTGTTAGTAGAGGCTCAGTGTTATTTTTTAATTGGACTTTCACATGTTCCAGATTCGGTTCTACAGAAGATTCAATGTAACTGAAATTGCGTTCGGGATCAAACGTATTTAGACAGCACGAAAATTGGGTGAGTGGTTTTGAGAGAAAAGAGTTAATTGCCTGATGATTGATCATGATTTAAAATTGTAAGATCCGCCTTATATTAATCCCGTGTAGATTCTAAACAGAAATTTGTTTGCTAAATTACAAGACAATTAGAAATTAAAACCCTTTTGAAAAATTAAAATTTAAAAAAAGTACTATATTACATGTAAGCTTTTATTCTTTCTTTAATTTTTGTCGTTAATGATTCAATTTTTGCATGAAAAAAAAAAAAAAAACCTGCCTTCAAAACTTCAAAAAGAATAAGAAAAAAAATATTTAAAGAATCTAATTCTTAAAACCATTACGAGATTAATACCTTAGTGAATCCAATGTGAAAAAGGAAGCAGAAATATCCAATAAAAAATTCAGCTCATTTCGGAAAGAATAAGTAAAGAGGTAGAATACAATAAACACTTCTTAATAATGAGAAGGTTAAATAAGACTTAAAACGATTATTTTAGAAATATTAATCTTAGTAAGTGCATTAAAATATTATATCATTTTTTATCGTGCTCCAAGTCTTAATTTATTTTATTATTATTATTATCAGCTACTGATTGTGTCTGATTTCATAGGTTATCATTTCTTTACTTTATTTGATTGTTTGAATTCATTTTTCCTCCCTCTTTCCTTGCTCTTGCTTGTAAATTTGTTTTGCCTTCTTGCTCCATTTCCACGAATTGAAAGTTTTTCTTTTCCATCTTTCAGCTGTTGATGGCTACTCTATTCCTGTCATATTTTTTTCCTTCTATCATTGCAGTGCATCTGGAGAGCAAACATCTAATAAACCGTTCTACATCATTAAGTAAAATCTCAATTCTAAAAGCATTTTCCATTCGTCATGGTCATATCTTTTTGATCATGAGCACTCAGACTTCAGGGAATAAAATTCGGTGGAAGTGTGTTTTCCTTTCCTTCTTACTCTGCTCCCAACTTGCTCTGGCTTTAAGGTTTGAAGGAATAAATTTTTATTTTTATTCCCAAAGAGTATAAACTAAATAACTAAATTTTCATTTTTTATGGAGCATCACAAATTCTAAGTTAAATTCAATAAAAAATAAAATAAGATGTACTTAAATACCAAAGAATTCGTAAAATGCCTGCTTATTATCATCGAAACACTCGGAAATATAGATTTTAAGTTACTGTGTGTTTTTTCATCTTATTTTCACTGGTATAATTCTGATTTTAAAAATTGCTGTTCATACTTTTGGATATATGATTTTTTTTAAAAATATGTTGGAGGTTCAGAACATACTAAAGCCATGAAGGTTTGGTATTAATGATTTATATAAATAAACATATTAATAAAAGAAATCTGAAGAGTGGCATTGAATTTTTTAAAATGATTTTGAGTTTTTAATAAAGAATAAAATTGTGTGATAAGTTCAAAATTTAAAGTCAACTTACATAGATCAGACTTTGAAAATTATCTTTTTTTTTAATGCATTTGAAAAAGAAAATAATAATTATTATTATTACTTCTTAATATGCATTGCATTCAGAAGGGAATATGCTTTAAAAGAAATAGAATAATTATTTGTAAGAGTGATCTAACTGGAAACAAAACATATTTATTGGTTTTGCACACTACTTAACTCCTTTTTTAAAAATGATTACTAAGTTTTTAGCCATTAGAAATTACATAGATACTAACGGATGGTGACCATTATTTGCGAAAGGCAGTTTAAGCGTCGCCTATCATTACAGCTAATCAGCGGAAGTGGTTTTTCTGCAACTTACTCGCATATTTTCCAATAAAGGTCTTATTCCTCTTCCTCCGCATAAAATTGTGGGCCGTGGGTAGGGCCGTGAATTTATTGCATGTCATTGGTGAACGAGATGAAATAAGAGATCTTTGGCGAGAATCTATATTTTTATTGAATCTATCGAGATAATATGTTTGGTCGCATTTCTGCTGTCCGATTGACACCAAAAGTTTTTTCAAAATAATAGCTATAGTTTTAAGATAACGTGCCCAATTTCATTGATTTAAGTCATTGCGTTTACCTACATGAGAAAGTATAGGTCGATGGGCTGTTAACCCTTTGATAAATTAGATTCAAAATGTGGAAAGTATCTATATTTTAGATACTAATACATGCATACTAAATTTTATCTACCTAGTTCTTTGTGTTTTATAATTATCGAGTTCACTTGTAAGTGAACAGCCAAACAGACTTCCTATGAATGGATTTCTTTCAAAATTTAACAGAAAGCTATAAATTTAGTCGTAATTCCGTTTACCAAATTTCAGCCGTCTAGCGTTCACTGACAGGTATAATTTCAGAAATGTCTTTCTCCGACTCTGGGTGATCTGAAACGTAGTGATTAGTCAAAGTCTCACCACACTTCCTTTATACTTCGTGTAGAAGAAAGTATAAACTTGCTACTTGAAAAATAAAAATTTGTAAGGAAAGGCTTTGGGTGTGATATTTGTTTTTTAAATAGTAGCATTTATTCAATAATTTATTCCCTATCTCGTTTGATTGTAAAATTATATATTTATGATAAATGTTCCTAAAATTAGATTTTATAATGGTTGATTTTATTAATTTGCTTAGGCTACGTCATGGGAAAAATCAGTTGGTTTAAGTTATTCTAAGTGAGGACTTATCTTGGTTATTTAGATTCGACATTAGTTATGGATCAAACCAATTTTTCCAATCATTTTCATGTAAGTTTCTTAGCTCTATAACGGACTTAATAAAGATATCATAAACTCGAGAATTTGATAAAGAAAACAATATGCAAGACATATTTATAAAAAAGCTGAAAATATTTCTTTTTATAAAAAAGGCTACTAGTGTATTTTTCTTCTGCAGGTGTTTTATTAACTATGTTTATTATCATATTGCGCATTTTATTAAAGGAAAATAACATCAAATATGAGTACTCAATTTGACACAAATTCCAAGAAAACGCTGAGGCATTCAACCATCTTGTAAACTTTTTATTAGCGGAAAAGGACAAAATAGGAAATTTATTTACTATAGTTTTACCATCTTGGCGAAACAGCAGATTTGGCTGAAAAACAGCGTGCGATATGATGCCAAAATCGCAAACAATTGGCAAATAAAACCAATTGGCCTTGAGCCAAGAACACGCGACAATCGATTCGCTTGGTTCTCCTGCGGCATTGCTACTGCGCTTGCGCTGTGGATGCCGCGCGAAAGAAGGATCTCCATCTTCATTGCTTAATAACATTGGCCTTATGTAAACGTTGGAGCTTTCTATTTCTGTCAGTAGCACCTAGCCGAAATGAATCAATGTAGGCTAATTGAACGTAAATACTAGTTCGGTTTCCAAGTCTGTGATGAGGCTTGCGAAAGAAATCGAACTGTAATGAAGTTCGCTCTACTGTTATTGGAAGAGAGCGGCTCCGCTCTTGTCTAATTAGTCTCTGTTGGCATCCGAAGGTATTTTTAGTTTGGGAAGCATTTTATGCTTCGTTGCAGAATTATTCATGACAGATAAAAATGAATTTCTTCCGTAAAGATTTCCAGGAAATTCGCCCGAGGGAACGTTTAATATTCATAATGATTTTGAGATTTTCCCAGAGTATTTCTGTTCAGGATTTAAACTCCAAGAATAAATTAATTGTAGAGAGTTTTTCTTCTGTTTTTTTTTATTTTTATTTTGGAATAATTATAAAGTTTTTAAGTTTGCTTAACTATGGAGTGGAAACTTCTGTGTTGTGTACCTTGAATGGAAACATAATCTTATTCCCACGCTTAGATTCGTTTATTATAAAAATATATGCGTTATTGTATGAACAAAAAAAAAAATTGAACAAGAATAATTTTTGTTAACCAAATGATATTGCGGTTTCTCATTTTGAGAGGAGAGTAGTGTTTACATGATACCACGTTTCATTCCAAGGTTAGAATCCTTTCAAATAATTTTTCAATTAAAAACATTATTTAGGAACTGTGTGATATTTCGAATTTTAGTCGAAGTATCCATATGATTGAATTCTTTGATTCCAACAGATAAAATATGATGAAAAGGTTAAATAACTATAGTTTATGATAAAGAATAACACATTGTGCTAGATACTGAGTTTTTTATATTATTGCATACAAATCATTGAATATGTTTTAGTAGTACGATATACGAATGACAGTAATATGAATTATTAGAATTTCTGGAACTTCCTAGAAGACAGAACGCTGTACCTAGTGAGATCTTTATATAGAAACTACACTACTCGGTTCCTTAAAATGGCTAGAAAAGTTATTAGAAGAAGAATTTAAAATGTTATTAATTATTATTTAAAATTAATTAAAATTCATATGAAATTATAATTTATTTTCAGTTATTTGACATATTTTAACTAAAAGATCTCAAAATTATCTCTTCCTTTTTAAAATTAGACCTTTATATTAGGCCCTTACATATAAAATTTAAAAATTTACTGAATTATATGACCAAATTATTAAATTTTTTTACCCTATCCCTAATATCTAGATTCATGCGCTAGAGAAATACTTTTGTATTCACTCATTTTTTAACCCTTTTACAATGAAAAGTAATTACATACATAATTATTGAAATTGTAGATTAAGGCCTAATTTTAGTGTTTCAGTGGCTGGAAAACAAATGTTTGATATAATTCATAATTATTATTGTACGCATTTTTGAAATCCTTCAATATTTATAGATATCGAAATCTATCAAGAACGTGAAAATGATGTACCCTTCACACCCCTCAAAAATTTAAAGATCGCTAAATAATAGAAATAGATTTTTGTAAACAGTAGGATTATTTCAAAAAACATACGAGTTTATAACCCAGAAAATGTTCTTTTGAATTTTTCGGTATGAGTTTTACCTTTTAAAACAGCGCCAAATTATTGTGCTTTGACCTATAACTGTATTTATTCGAAGCAAGTGCTTTTGACCTACTTACATGATTAAAAGCAAATAAAACATCAACCCTCACTGTTATTCTCGAAATTCTGGTGATTCAGTTTACAACTCAGGATTTCAATAGTATTTCTGCTTTTCAGATAGAAATGGGCTACATTTCTGTTTTTATAGCCTAACTCAAAAATCACTCTAAATGAACTGCTGTGAAATTCTAGATTGCTGTAATTTGATTTAGTTGTGTAATTATTTTAGAATATGAATTAAATTCACACTGAAATGTTAAACAACAATGAAGCATTAATTTCAATGATGAACTTCAAGATAGACGCAACACTGTAGGTGTTTTTATTCTAGTTTCAGCGTTTGATCTAGTTTTAGTTACATTGTTATGATTTGCTGGATAATCATAGTTTGGAATTTATTTCCTGACTTGCTATACTATTTTTAGTTATATATAGTTTTAGATTCAACGCGTGTAAGCATATTAAGAATTTCATTATTTTGTTACTTCCGTATACAATGCAGAAGAAAATGGAGGTCAAGAATGGAAAAGAAAAGAAAGAGGTGTCTTATCGAAAGAAGAGGCCAATGTCTAGAATGTTCCAGAATAATAAAAATAATGTAGATTTTTTTTTCTCAATCTAGTCAAATATCTTAGCATTCTGGTTCCATTTAAAACAAACGATTTTACATATTTACTTTATCTACAAAATAATTTTTTCCAACTTTTTTTTAACAAAAAAAATATTTATGAATAAAAAAAGTTTTACTACATTATTTGCTTATAAACGCAAAATTCTGATTAAAAATTTCATTATTTTGTTACTTCTGTATACAATGAGGCAGGTAAAAATGGAGGTCAAGAATGGAAAAGAAAAGTAAGAAGTGTCTTATCGAAAGAAGAAGCTAATGTCTAGAATGTTTTGAATAACAAAAATAGTGTAAATTTTTTCTGAATCCATCTTAGCATTCTTCCTCCGTTTAAAAAAAAAACGATTTTACATATTTACTTTATCTACAAAGTAATTTTTTTTCAACTTTTTAAAACAAAATATTTATGAATAAACAAGTTTTATTGTATTATTTACATATAAACGTAAACTTTTGATTAAAAATTGTATTGTTACTACACACTTCAATAAGGGTTCTTTGTGTGTCATTTGTACTATGCATTACTGTTAAAGCGTGCAGTATTAGGGAACAAAGCGAGACATTCTGAGTTTTTTATAAATAATTTTTAATCTCTTTTGCATCAGACAATTGTTTCTCATTTGTTCCGTATAGTTTTGCTGTCCATTGTTTTATAAAATTGCAGTTAGCTTATGTGCATAAGCATATGAATTTTTTTCTAAGTATTGCATGTAAATAGCCTAAATTTCATCTAAAAATTATATAATTCTGATTTCTGAAGGGTAACCAATTTGTGTTTATATTCAGAATTATTTAGCCTTATCATTGGCTTGGGTTAATTATTAAATTTATTGCTGTTCCTTAAAAGCTGAAATGAACGAAGTACTATTTACTACTGAATACTGATTTTAGTTTTTTAACACAATTTTGTGGGATGCTTGATTACATAAAAATGCGTACACGCATATAGGCTCATATACAAATTAATAGCATGAGCAGTTTTAAACTATCTATAAATGTAAAATTTGCTTTTTAAAAGTCTTGAATGATTATATAAATGTTGCGATTTTCTCACTGCTGGTAAGAATAAGCATTTATGTCCAGTGATTTCAAAACTGTTAATTAAAAATTGAAAGCAGTTTTGTGTAAGGATTTCTAACTAAGAAAAAAAAGACGTTAAATCTCGGGTATTAATTTAACAGCAACATGCGTTTTTATTTTTTAATAAAAACTTAAAAATGATGTAAAGAATTAAGGTAAATTTTTTTGACCCTCTACAGATTTTTATTTAATACACTTTTCTTCATAGCTTTTTCTTCTCCTCTTGCAAAATATCACAAGAAGTAAACACCTTCGCTGTAAATATATTCAGTGAACGACCGAACAGTGGAAAAAAAAATCAAAACACAATAACACACGAAATATATTTCGCATTTCTTAAAACAATGAAACTCAGACAGGATGAGTGAAACCAAGTCTATTTCTACCAATTTTCCAAGCTCTATCTCAGAAACCATCTCTCTTCTACCTGAGATCAAAGCCCGGTAGGACTTCAAGAATGAAAGAATACTTAAACCCGAAATGGCCATTATTAAAGCTTAGCTCTTTATCTCTAGTCCATTACTTTTCCTTAGAAAAACCTATTCCATTGGACGTTGGCGAATCTTTCTTTCAATTTAATAACAGGACGTCACCGGACAAGCGGGTGAAATCAACGAACCAGGTCTCCAAATAATAGGAAAAAGGATACATGTTCTACTGTAATAGCGCTTGGATAATAATAGAATGATGTTCCGAGCGCGATGAGCTGGTTTTCTGTACAGCAAACAGATAGAGGTACAAGTGTCTTTTTTTTTTTTTTTTTTTTTTTTTTTGATAACGGGGGAGGGTGTGGTGAATAACACTCGCATGCATGTCGTGAGGGACTTTTTAATGCAGAAATTCGCTGATGCGAATCAAAAGATTGGCGTATCCACGGGCTATTATTCAAAACGAAGCTGAACTTAGGCTTGCAGTGCGAATATCAGTTAACAAACCACCTTACAAGCCCCTGCTGTTGTTGCTGCTTTCGTGTCTGATTTCGCTTTCTCTGCACGTTTTTCAAGTCTGATTTTATTTTTTCGTTCTGCTTTTTAGTGAAGGAGTAGGTACTCTGTAAAGGATAAAGTTTGAATTAGGCATAAAGAGAGCTATAAAAGTTACGTTAAAGAGAGAGAGAGAGACTGCTCATTAAATTATGCATGCCTAATCTTGTTATGTTCACCTACCAATTAAATCCTACAGGACGCACACACGATTTCAAGTCAGATTTCAGCCGACTGCCAACAAAAGTTAATGGCTTTGATTCTATTGATTTATTTATGCTTTAATAACAGTAATGAAGATATAAAAATTGATATATGTTTATATGTTTTTAGACATAAAATAAATTATAAATGCAATTTAAATTCCTGATTGATGCAAAAAGGCAGTTTAAATTCGATTCACATTATCTTTGATTTATTTAAAAAAGGCATTTTTTTTTCAAATGTCATATCCTGTGCCGTTAGTCGCGAATAAATTATGTTTGCTAATAATTGATCTGCCCCAAGAAATAAATGTTGTGTTTTGTAGAATGTGCGTTAAGTAATATGCAGCGGGGCAGCAAGAAGTATTTCTCTTTTTCTGTGAAAATTCATCCAGTTATTATATTTATTCAAAATTTAAATATAATTATTTCAATACTAAGCTAACATTAAAAAAAGACAGCAATTCTTGTTTCATGTAAACGTTACCTTTTTCTTTTATTGCTCGAGTCTTTTATGATCTAAACTTAATGTCTTGTCTTTGAGTTTAATATTGCTTTCAATGTGACTGAACTCGGCTGTTTAAAGAATTCCTTACATTCATTTTCCATTTACACATACATAAAGTGTTCAAGAAAATGTATATACCCTTTGAATAATTCTTATACAACTTTTTAAGGACGTAATCGAAATTTCATAACAGATTAGTTTTTACAATTGTAGAATTTCGTTCAGTTAGCGAAAGTGTTCGAACTCAGCCATTACTGTCCTGACCTTGCTGATAAAGCTGATCAATGGAATCATACATCAAAGCGTCATTGGCTCTTCCACGCCATTGGCATTTCGGTCTCTTCTGCTTGATTAGATGCTCTAGTCTCATTAAGCGTAGTTGATTTTAAGCTATAAATAGTGAGCTACCAATATCTCCCAAAAAGATTACCATCGAGGTGATATCTGGTAAGTTTGTGGTGGCGAGAATGTAATTGTTACATCTTGGTCCTAACCTTATGCTTCCAGATCTGTGGTTGAGGTGGCCTACTGGTACTATCACGGTTTGAGACCAGGAGGTATTCACTGAGTATATAGGCCCGATGCATGTTAATTCGGATCTCAAGGGTCAAACGTCCTCCCACTGTTGTGGGGTGGAAGTCTGGAGAAGATGTTGCTAGCTCAAGTATCCTTCTTGTCATCTGATCATATTCAAAATTCAGGTACATTCTAAATAGTCGTCACAACGGAGCATGAATATAGCTAAACTAAACTGTATCAGAATTGCATCAAAATACGCACACGCGTCACAATATTGCCTTTCTCAACATATCTTGAACACATGACATCGCATTCCTATTGTAATAAGTTCAAATAAACATCGCTAAGTACTGTATTTCCAAAAAAAAATAAAGGTTGAGTTTATTCGCATGCTAACAAACTACCCTACATAGTTTTAATGATTGGAAATTCACATAGTATTCCACTGATTATAATAATCACTCAAGTGATTATTATTACTTTATGAGTAGGTGTAAAGATGGTGATTGTTTGAGCGATTATTTACGGAGAAAGTATGGTTTTCATTTAAAAAATGAAAACATACTGTATTCGTCAACAGTATGTTTTCAACATCATTATTGAATTTTCTACAGTTGACAAAATGTTATATTTTTCGTTTTGTTTTGATTATGTAACTTTGATGTATGCCATTAATTATTTATTTACAGTTATTCAAAATGTGTTATATAATCCACCGCACAGTCTCTTTTAAGATAAAACTTTTTCAACCAACTGTCCTGAAATTGTCGTATAAAGAAATTCTGGAAAGAAAAAAAGAAAAAGAAAAAGAAAAAAAAAAAAAGAAAGGAAAGCGATGTTTCACAGAAATATAAATATTTTTCCCATTTCATTGTAATTATTTCTTCCACTATATATATATATATATAAACGCGTTTTCATTTGTGCTGGAAAATTTAGAAATTCGGGTCAAAAAATACAATTGATAAAAGGGAAGAAAAAGTATCTATTTCAACTAAGGTTCTGGATTGCAACAGACTGCTCTGATTCACTGACTTCTAAAGAATCACCTGCCTTATGTTTACTTTTCTTGTCTGTCACTTACACGCGTTCCTTGATCTTCGCAAACTATGTTAAAGTTTTATTATCTTCTCCCAAAGCAGAAAAACGTGAAGGATTATAAAAATTTTGTTTGGAGAAGCTGTCCGATATGATTTATAACTCTTATTTCGTACGCCGAAAATAGCTTCGATATTGCAACTCGGGAAACGACCACAATCCATGAAAATTGCACTTCTTTCTGCCTTTATTTTCTTTTGTAGCTGTAGGATTTCAAATAAAGGAGCAGATATAAATAAAAAATAATTAATTTTCCATTTTTTTTATGAAAATTTGTTTTAATAATATTCAGACTTACATTTTTTATCTTATCTGTTCTCTTAAAGGATTATTAAATGTAATATGATCTAATTACAGATTAAATAAATTAATGATGTGTATATATATATAATTATTAGTTTTGCTAGTCGATCTAAAGAAATACGTTTTGAAACTGCTCTAAATTCTTTATTATGCTCAGTTTGTCTTTTACTCAAATTTCTTATGATTTAAATTGCCCTGCATTAATAAGCACGCCGTGCATATATATATAATATATATAAAATATAAACTTTTTTATCGTGGAAGTACTGGTTCTGTATTTTTAGCGACTAGTCTCGGCAGCAGGAAACAAAAACATAATAGAAGTTATGCATAAAATACAACATAGACGTGCCAACTACCAGTTTAGTTGGAGAATTCGAGCTATATATATATTTTTTTCTCTTCTTGTACGGATTCGTCATTTTTTCAAGATTTATTGTTTGTGTAAGTCGGCTTTCTTAAAATAAACATTTCTAAAATTCTGTTGATTTTCTAACTAGTCTGGTTGGCTGCCATGCTTGAGTTTTCTTTCAGATACAAGAAAAATCATTTTGAAAACGAGCGATATTTTTTTTTTAAGTAGTAGCGATATTTTTTTTTTCTTTTGCTGTAGCGAGAATTATTTTTAACTTCGTTTTCGTTTGTTACAAACAATAACCCGTGAACGGAAGACGATTTTTTTTTTCTTTTAATTCTTGAGTTAAACGTTGACATCTGTTTCATCGTATATCTATTTATACTTAACGACGTACTACAGAATTTCTTTTTACTTTCTTTTTAACGGCGAGAGGTTTACAACTTGTGTAAAGGCATCTGTTAAGTGTTCTTGAAAACTGAAGTAAAAAAGAAGAAATAACTCTTAGTGAAAAGAAAGAACGGACTTTCTTTAAAAGTTGTAACTGTATTATAATGATTTCATTTTATCTAATAGAACGTTTATATCTGCTTGTATGTTTTCCTCTTAAACTGAGCATCCGGCTACTAATGATTCCGATTCAGATCATGTTGGATCATATTTTCTATGTTACAGAAAATTCTTAACGATTCTTCGAGATTGTAGGAAAGCGTTACGGAATATGTTCGCAACTTCAAAAATTTAACTCATAAGTATAATATATATTTCGGAATACGCGAATCCTCTATTTTGATGACATTTCCAAAGAACTCATCTTTCTGTTTTTCCATTTTAAAGTGAAATATCTTTTTTCATCGACTTTGATTTTAATGCTTTCTTGATTTATTTAAGTTATCTGACTTGGTAACTAAATTATGAAATGGATTGATAAGATGTTTACAAATCAAAGTATCTTTTTTTAATACCGTGAAGAAATGTTAGGTTTTAATTATATCAAATAAGATAACGCTTTAAAAATAAATATAAATCAGTTAATAAAGTATTTTTAAATATAATATTTCAAACGATAGCAAATATTCACTGTAAAAGTATTTTGTTCAAGCCAGAATTAAATAAACTTCTTAAGTTTGCAAAATAAAATTTTACAGAAATAAGCTAGAAAAGTAAAATTGCACAATGCATTCATAACGAATAAATTCTTTGAGAGAGTTGATTATGGAACAGTGGAATGAACAAAACTATTTATTCAATGAAGAATAAGTCGCTGAAGTTAATAAAATTAAAATACGAGTCATTTTCAACTTAATTTGTGCAGATCTGCGTACTGCTGGAAAATTTTGTTTGAATTAATGAATTATGGATAATATAGTAAAAGTCAGAGAACATAACTCTAAATGTACCGACATATCACCAAATCATTATAACTTTAATTGAAAACGTTCATTCGACAGTCTGCGATAAGTTTGATAATAAGTATTTTTGCTATGTTTTTGGATTGTTATGTATTACAACGAAACAAAATGTTTATTTCTCCATAAAATAAGTAAAAAGAAAATATATGGAAATTATTTTCAAATGCATGCAGTTGTTTTTTGCAAATGTGTTTCACTATTCAAAATTTATGAAAAAAGAACATTTAGAAAGTGCAAAGGACTATTTCTTAATGGAGTACAATATTTGTCAGCTGCCCTTTTTTTTTTAAATTAAAAGAAGAAAAAAAAAAGAAATTAAACTCTGAGTTTTGCAGACAGATCTAATTTAGAACTATGCACTTACAATTGACCTTTCGTTCATAGACCTTTCGTATTCTTCTTGCCAGGTTTTTCTCTGCCTTATAGTTCAGACTTGGCAACATCTTTAATAGATATGTACCTATCTTATCTACAAAATAGTTATAAGACTTTTTTTTTTTCAGTGTTATCTCCTGTATTGAATCTGCAACTGAAATTCGTTTGGACTCTTGAAAACCCACTTACGCAAATCAATCATTCAACACAACCCAAAAGCAAACAATACCCAATATTCCCCTCTCCTCTATAACACAAACATATGCGTCCATACAATACCATTCAATGTGCAGCGATTTTGTCATTTCGTACTTCATAGGGCGATAAACAAAGCTGTAAGATTTCTGCTTTTCTGCAGCAAGCCACTGGGGAGAATGCATTGGCACACTGAGTAAAAGAAAAATAAGTAAATGCAAACATAACTGAATGAGAAGGGGGAATGGCACAGCTGAATTCCTCTGCTGGCATCATGCCAGCTATCCTTAATGTAAGGATTGGGTGATCCGTCCCTCTCATCATCGCTTTGCTGAAGTTTCCGGAGTCACCATGTTGCCATGGTAACATTTTCGTCCATCCTCTCCAAAGTCTCTCTTGGACAGGAAAAGGGGGCACAAGCGTGACCTTTTGTGACGATGGTGTAATAAGTTTTCTGGGAAATGCTCGTCACGAAACATTGTCCTCAACATTGCTTGCAAATTGGCGAAATAAAATAGTGTGTGGTTGAGAAGAAACGGATGAATACCGCTAGAGCAAAGCTGTACCTTTAAACATCTACCTTACACGAAGAAAATGCGAGTTTTTCTCTTAAAGCAGATGTATTGTGATATGCTCTATCCAATGATATGGTTGTTGTATGGGTTTTTCCTGAAAACACGTAACAACAACTGATGTAAAATAACGTTGATAGAATATTATCCACATTCTGTTTAGTCTTAATATTTTGTTTTTGGTTTAACATTGTCTTGTATAATTTTCAACCACGATCTATTTCACCAGGATGGTAACACAAATTTTTATTTTACCATCTTAAAATTACTATATTGTTATGTTTCGACGGTAAGAATTGACTTAAAAAAGGACTAATTGCATATTCATCAAAAAATAATCATCTTCAAATTGGAACGTATCAAAGAAAGCACACTGTGCACTTTAAAAAAAAATTTCAATCAAAACTTTCATTTTTACAGATTAATTGTATTGAAAGTTGAAGAATAAGAATGTTATTAAGTTATCCTGCTCACACATTGATCAAAAAGGCGTTTTCATTAATTAATCTCTTTTCCATCATATTTATTAAGAAGAAAATTTGTAATCTGCATCGTTCATTTAGTTATTTCATCCGTCTTTGGCGTAAATCGCTCTTGAAAATATTTTCAGCAAAGTTATGCATTGATACCATTAACTCGAATATTTAATTTTGTGTCTTGTATGATTACATTTTGCAATGCTTTCAATTCACACCCTAGTTATATAATAAAGGAAAACGTTCGTTTCATCTCTAATTGCATATTATACTATACCATCTTGTGACATCACACTCCTTCCCCCCCCCCTGCAACTTGAGGAATGGATTCAAAAATTAAATCGGTGTGGCAGATCACATGCACATCACTTGATGTATTTGAATTGATTTCATTGCTCAACTTTACTCTCAAGAAAAACTGGCATTGAAATCTTGCCTTCTTTTTAAACATAGGATTTTTTTTAAGCAGGTCATTTACTGAATAAGATGCATCTTTTGATACTTTAGGGTTTGTAACTTCATTTGGTAAAAATACATTTTTGTTAATTTAATAGATATTTCCCAATTATCTTGTAACTTTTTAATTAATGCTTAAGTAATGAAATGTAGTAAATATTATTTTACATATTTGCTTACCTTGTCATTCTTTCATTTCAAAAGACTAATTGAAAATATGCATGCACATTTGTGAAACTTTCCGTTTATTTATTCACTTACTAATATTAAAAAAAAACTATATAAATGTAGAACACAATCTATAAGCAAGTAATAGTATTTTACATAATACAATTTATATTTACATATTCACAAAGACTTCTAGTCTATTCTAGTTATTTTATGAGTTTCCATTACACAAAATTATCAACAAGCGGAAAATTAATTAAATTAAAGAATTAATATATGCATCCGAAACAATGATCAACTAAGCCTATGACCAGTAAGAATTTTTGTAGTATTGGTATTTCATTGTTATTTTTTCACCTCAATATGATTTCGATGATAGGAGCAATTTCACATGCCTGTGAATATGGTTCATTACACTCTAATTTTCTATCACAAAAAAAGAAAAAAACTATTTCGAAACAATGAAATGTCAATGACAGATGTTATTTCCGGGATAAAATTGACAAAAGAATTGGCAACTCAAAGGAAGACCCGAGTTCCGAGCTGTCTGAGTAATATTTGCCTTTAATTTAAATAGTGAAACTACTCATTTCGATCATTTCATTGAGTTTTTCTTGGATTTCTATATTTCGAGAACACTGTTTATATGTACTATTTCATTTCTTCTGTTTAAGGAGGAGTTCCTAGATTCTTTTAAGTTAGAAGATCTGATTAATTTTGTTCTCTACCAGATTATTCTGTACTGAGGGTGGCTTTTACGGCGAAGAAATTCTATGATATTTTATCCTCCACATCTTATTTTTCTGGTCGATTACTGTCAAAGACAACCGAAACTGATAGTATAGGAAAATCTATGCAAGTTATCTTTACATCTAATTAAAGAGCATTGAATGAGATCCTAATAATGATTAAAATCACTTGAACATTCATGAAATTAGTTGAGATTTCAATGAAAAGAGTATTTCTGGTATCAAGCTAGTAATTATTTTCAAATCCATATCGAAAAATGGCAAGTTATTATTTACGACCTCTTTCTAAATCTATGAAAGATTTTTAACTGCATGAAACTTCCATTAAATATGTATTTCATTCTTACTTTTACTTTTCTTTTTAACGCCACATCACAGCTTTGCAACTGCTTCGAATATAGCTGGGCTTAGATAAGCGCCTGTGTTCACGATTGTACGTGACTGAAGAATCCTTATAAACGGCAGCTGTATGCGAATCGAATTAGGCCACTCGCCAAGCTCTCAGATGAATGAACATTACCTGTTCGATATCTAAATTGACAGACAACCTTATGGGTCAGATCTTCGCGTGTCGAAGCTAGCCAGGTGTTCGTTGCAAAACCGGCTTCTTTTTGACTGGAAGAGGCCTCTTACGATAGGTACACGCCGTTGATGTTGCATGTCTGTTTGATGGAATCACTTACAGCACAGACAAAAGTACATACAGTGTCTCACAAAAGTGATGGGACACTTGTGCTTTACAAAAGGAAACTGTAATAAAATAAATTAAAAAAACATGTACAAATTTTTTGTGGGTGTGTTTCATACTTAAATTTAGTAACAATTATTACATAACATACATTTTGTCAAAATATTAATTTAATAAAAATACAATTGTTTAGAACGGAGCAAAAAATAGCTCACATAAGTCATGGGACATCATTAGATATGCAACAAAAATCGTCTGAAATAAGCAATAAAAATATTGTTGGTAGTTTTATTTTTACACAAAAGCAATTGGCAATAATTTATAAAATCGTCTGCAGTATTTCTCTCCAGTTTGTTTTGGAATTTTTGTGTTTTTTAGCTCTGTGCAGCCATGAATGCTAAACGAAAAGAAACTTCGCCTGAAATTCGAAAATTAGTTATTAATTTGCATATTGAACGTGGAAAATCTATTAGAAAAACTGCTGAAACAGTTAACTTGAGTCATTCAACAGTTTTCAATATCATTAAACGATATAAAAAGAATAATATTATTCAGAATAAAAGAAGACTTGGCCGACCATCAAAGCTATCCAATGGAATAAAGCGAATTATCGTTCGAAATATTAAAAAAAATCCGAGAAAGAGTGCTCCTAAAGTTGCTGCTGATTTACAAGCATTATATGGAATAATTGTTAATCCTGAGACTATTAGAAGGGTAATTCGATCTGCTGGATATCACGTAGAGTAGCCAGGAAAAAATTCTTCGTAAGTGAAAAGAATAGAAAACTCAGACTAGCTTTCGCAAAATCCAACATAAATAAGAATTCTGATTACTGGAATAAAGTTATATTTGCTGATGAGAGTAAATTTAATATATTTGGTTCTGACGGTAGAATCTTGGTGTGGAGAACACCCAGGGAAGAATTTCGCAAACAGAACTTGGTGCCAACAGTAAAACATGGTGGAGGAGTTATGGTATGGGGGTGTATGTCGTCCGCTGGAGTTGGTAATCTTGTTTTATTGATAGTATAATGGATCAGTACAAGTATATTGACATTTTAAAACAAAATTTGACATCTTCAGCACGAATATTGAACCTTTATAACGATTTTAAATTCTACTAGGACAATGACTCCAAGCACACTGCTTTGAACGTTAGACTCTGGCTGCTGTATAACTGTCCTGAAATAATAAAAACACCACCACAATCTCCAGACTTAAATCCCATAGAGAATATTTGGCAAGAATTGGAATCAAGAATTCACAAACGCATCATTTCTTCAAAACAACAATTAAAATCGGTGCTTCAAGAAGAATGGGGTAAAATCACTCCAGAAATCACAAAAAAATTAGTCGAATCCATCCCAAGAAGATTAAATCATGTTTTAAAAGTAAAAGGAAATCCAACAAAATATTATAAAATTTAATAAAAAGTAAAATTTTTGGATAAATATTTGATGGAAAAGTAAGTGTCCCATCACTTATGTGAGCCATTTTTTGCTCCGTTCTAAACAATTGTATTTTTATTAAATTTTTTAATATTTTGACAAAATGTATGTTATGTAATAATTGTTACTAACTTTAAATATGAAACACACCCAAAAAATTTTTGTACAGGTTTATTTATTTATTTTATTACGGTTTCCTTTTGTAAAGCACAAATGTCCCATCACTTTTGTGAGACACTGTAAACTGGGTTCCTACCTCCTGTTTATTCTGCAGGTTGATAACAATTCGAAATATTTTTTTCCGAAAGTTAATTTGTCGAAATTGGGAATTAATTTGATGCAATGAGTTTTGAGGGTATGATCGTTCAAGTCTTGAAACTGCTTTTATTAATTGATTTTAAACTTTGATTAAACGAACAGAATATTGTGAAAAATTCTTTGGTTATTATTGAATTGAGTCGATTCATATGACAGACGTAACTGCGTATACCATTTAACCGCTTAACTGTTTTGCCCGAATGCCATACGTGCATCGATTTATCGAATTTTGATAGTTGTAGGCAAAAAAATAAACCATTCCTAACTATTATAATTCAGTATTAAATTACTTCGAATACATAGATAAGTCAAGTATTCAATCGATTTCCATTTGAATCAAAATAAGAAAATATTCCCAAAATAGAAGATGGCATCTTATTAGATAATAAAGAAAATAAAAGTTAAATGGTTAATAATATATAGCTGTATGTTGGCTTACGTTTTATTCTTCTAGAAGGTATAGTGTGGACTAGCATTTTAAATTAGTGCGATGGAGTTCAATGTGTCATGTGAGCTTTAACTGACTGCCTTAATGATTGATTGGCTATAATCTTTTAATATAGAATTAACTTACTTGGAATTTAACTTAATTAGAATTTAAACTTACCTAAAAATCAAGCATAATTGTTTAAAAAATTCTAATGTTAAATGCATTCGTTTGCAGCAGTTATGCGAAGCGATAATATAGTTTTATGTGTTTTTTGTTTATAAAAGTATTTTCTAACTCTCCGATTGTATAGTGAAGAAATGTTCACCAGCAGAACTAGCATAGAATATTAAACCGTTATACAATAGCTTATAATCTTTAGTATCATTACAAATTCTTTCATTTATAAATAAAATATTTGCTCTGTATAAGAAGAGTTCTTTTTAAAGCGCGTTATGCTGTAACAGCAACAAATCACAAAAGTATTTCTCTTAAAATGTGTTTGTAATTTTTTGTATTTCCATCTCAAAAACCAAGAGGCTTTCAGTAACGAATAATTTCCGAACTAATGCTAAATAGCAAAAGAATAGGAATTTCCAATAAAACTGCTGGATATGCAATTTTAATAAAAATAAAGAAAAAATTATACAGAAATAAAATTGATATAATTAATTTTTTTTTTTTTTTTTTTTTTTACTTTTAAGATAATATAAGTCATTTTTGTGAACTAATAGTTTGGGAAGATATGATAAACCATTTTCGTATGCAAGTCATAGGGATTATCCACTGACATTGGTTAAGCCTATTTTCGTGCTGGATTAAACTTTCTTTTTGACGCCTATTTCTTGATATCTTTTACATTTTTTTTCCATTGATTGAGTGGAATTATTGATGACTCGGCGACCTCTCTCCAGAGTGTATCTTGCAGCTGCATTAATTAGCGAACTGTTGAATAAGTGCAGCTGTAAAAACTTTCAATAAAGCAATCTGAAATGCTCCTGTTGTAATTTGTTTGCATTTGAGTCTTGCCATCCAACAATAAACAATGATTTCTGTACACATACGGTAGAGTTTCGTATGCAGAGATTTTTTGAAGTTATTTTTCCTACTTTTTAATCTTATTTACAAAGATTTTCTCTATTGGGATTCAAAAGCAAAAAAAGTTTGCAATATAGGACTAACACTGATTGCTTTTCATTTAGGCTTTTCCTTTTTCACTTTCATTATGTTGTTAATAATTTAAAGCGTAAATTTCAAGCCGTAATCGATTATCTTACGATCAAAGCATGCCATCAAGGTTGCGAAAAACTCTCAGATAGATGAAAAATTATCAATAAATCTTGAGAGGAAAAATTTCGAAAGAATAGGGACGGCCAATCTGAATGATAGCATTGAAAAGCCTTCTCTCATTTCTGACAGGAATTTTGACTCAAAGTGAAGCAGTAATAATTACCGAGACCGTTATAAATCTCCGGCTATACCTCACAACAGACAGTTAACGCCTTCCACTCTTGCACCAGTCGTCATCTGTAATTGCAGTGGTTTGAGTGAAAAGGAGAGTGAGGTCACAGTAAACCCCCTGTAGCAGGAACGTTCAGATTGCAGCTGTCCACATGAGCGAATCTTTTTCTTTTTGCTTCTCTGTAGGTCTGCGAAAGAGCTGCGTTTATTATTTGCGTTTTCAAATGTGGTTTATCAAAGCGGAGGTAAATAAGCTTTCGGGATGGAATGAGGCTCACATTTCCGCTGATGGAATTTTTGAAATGGATGAGAAACTGATTGAGAAAAATGTCTAGTAATCTTGTGTGTTGTGGGAATGAAAGAGGAAGTGCGAGTAATTGAGGTGGATGGGGAATGCCAGTTCGATTCGTTAAGTGTAATTTTAGGGGTTTTTTTAATGTGTGGTATTCTTCCACCTCAGTAGTTTTCGTGATTACTAAATTAGAGAAAAAGTCTGTGCCTGCCTTTTTTTTTTTTTTGTATTTGACATTGTTAAAGAATAAACTTCGGAATATTTTTCGTATGCTATATTATATACTTGAATATTCTTTATATGCTCATAAATTTGCAATTGATAATAGATAGATGCTAAGAAAATATATCATGCATTATAGTTATTTTTAAAAATGTCTATATGAGATTTTCCATGCTAGGCCTAATCTTTAAAAAAATCATATCATAATAATTGTTCTCTTTTATTTCATATAATTGACAGATTGGATAGTTTAGAAACTGCATACCTTTTCAACTTTCTCCAACAACCCTTCAAAAGGGTATATAATTCTACCTGATTTCAAAATCTACTTTCATCCTTTTTTTCCCCGTCTCACGGTTATTGTTTTATCTCTCCTATTCAAGTGACTGATAATTCTTAACACTTTAAAAGATAAATTAGGTTTATCTATATTCTTTCACTAC
>JAPMOR010102263.1:1059-13142 GCA_026543865.1 Argiope aurantia | reverse complement strand
ATGATTTGATTGCTGACCCTGATCCCAAATTGGCGTTTTTTGGATATTAGATCGGATGAGAAAAGTTCATATTCCTTTAGTTTTTCTATAATTATTTTATCCAGGCCGAGTGGAAGCCCTAAATTGTTGATCTTGTCTAAGAGGGCCTCCAAAACATTGATTGATTTTTTATCTAATTTCCCAGCCTGGGTAAGGGGATGGTCAGGGTCAGGTAAATCGGTAGCTATTTGTCTAGTTTTGGTAATTTGATTATTTGTTGGTGGATTACCCCGAGCCCTTGCCCTAGTTCTGGGCTTTTTGTAAGAACTGGATTTGGGGGAGGCTGAGTCATTAATGTTTTCTGATGGCGATTTTGGACTGTTCGGGCCAGAACTCGATGATCCCAGCGAAAACTCGGCTATGGGAAGATCGAAGCTTGAGTTTTTAGGAGATGCCGGACCGGGGTCGGGAATGTCCAAAACTATGTCCCCTGAAGTTGACATTTCAAAAGTCTTGAGAATAAAATTGGGATGTTAAAAAGTATTTAAAAGGTATGGATAAGTATAATCTAAATTTGCAACACTGGCCAACTAAGGTCCCTAAAAGGTCCGATAGTTTATAAAATGTAGGATAAAATGTGATATAGAATAGTCAAATAATTTAAAAGTATATTTAAAAAAAAATAGCAACCAGGCAGCAAACAGTATGAGATTAAATACAAATACACATAAACATTTAGATATAGTAAAAATGATAAAATTGAATAAAAGTACTTTAAAATTCAAGTT
Organism: Argiope aurantia; assembly: GCA_026543865.1. Classification (NCBI taxonomy): domain Eukaryota; kingdom Metazoa; phylum Arthropoda; class Arachnida; order Araneae; family Araneidae; genus Argiope; species Argiope aurantia. Next base: position 12,375 of record JAPMOR010102263.1, on the reverse strand, counting down.
TCAGAAAACTCACCAATGTCGGTGTTTGCAGTTGTTAAAACCAAAGAGTGCGGATGAAAAGTCAAAACAAAGTTCACAGCTGGTTAAAAATGTGCTCTAGTTGGTCTTGGCTCTAGTGTAGTCGATGCATCCATTAAGTCTGGGTTCAAGAATAAGAGAAGGAGCAGCTCTTGTTGGACGATAAACCAAGCGATGATTACGGAAACAGGATTCGAGAAAGATGGTATACCTGGCAACAACCACAGGTGAAGATCAAACGGACTGAAGACACTGATGGGCGTAGATGTTAAAAACAAAACAAGGACTTTCTGTTGATTATATTTGAAGAAATTTCCTCTCGGAGAATTGGATTTAAAACTCCAGCACCAGCACTTCAGATGGTAAATCACTAACTATTGTATTTAAGTATAAATGAAGTATTGTAGTAGATGTTCAAGGTCGATCAACTTCTGTAAAGATGCGATCAGTTGTAGATAGTTGTGCCAGTTGAGCCAGGTGGGCGTTTCCGTCGCTGTTTAGGACTCAATGGGTAGCATCCAGTGTGGATAGAAGATAAAATACTTTTTTATTTTGATGATTATTTAAAATAGATAATGCATATAATGATATCCTCTTATTATTGATGTAGCGTTGAGTATTCTTGACTTTTTCAGTAGAAAACAGGATGATCTAGTGGGCGTTTCCCGTGTTTCAGAATGCAAAGATGGGTTGTTTACATCGGGAACGCAAGATTGAAAAACATAATATTAGTGGAATGAGGATGCTGTTGAAATTAAACCAGTATAGTTGAAGAAAGAAGTAATAAATGATGAAATATCCACACTGATGAAAACTTTAAAATACTGACACCAAAGCCAGACAAATTCACATGCAAAGTAAAAACAGTATAAAAAGTTAAAATCCTCACAAATTGGTAAGTAGATAGAAGTAAGTATTATAAAAACAGTATAAAATGGTTTGTAGTATAAAAACCATTAAAGGTAGTTAAAAATTCATACTATAAAGTATAAAAAGAAATATAAAATCACCGGAATCGTCGGGCATGCAGCGACAAACAAAACGTCGGCGGGTGAAATCCAGGAGCTCGCAAGAGCTCACCTCACTCGACGGCTGCTGAGGTGATTCTGAGGGCTCGGTGATTGCGCCCACCATGTGGAACCTCTACATAAACCATATTTTAACATACAACAGTCCGGAGATACACATACAGGCTGCTTTTGCCGACGACCTGGCTCTAGTTGTCGGTGGACGGACATCACACGAATTGCCAATTAACGTAAATAACATTCTGGCCATCGTCAACAACAATTTAATTGAACTCAAACTGAAATTATCAACAGAAAAGAACCAGGCCATAATCTTTCGTAGTGTATCTTCCATTACTTTTTCCAAAAGAGGTTCTACAATTTTACATAAAAAGCTGACTTTTAAAATAAATAATAATATTAAAATATGCGACAGCCTAAAAATTCTAGGGGTTATAATCGATAATAAATTAACTTGGACCGCCCACATACTATCCTTGACAGAGCGTGCTCAAATTTTAACTTCCAATTTTAGCCGGGTGATACGATCTCAGTGGAGCTTTGATAAAATCACAATAAAGGTCTGGTATAAAACCGCTATAGAGAAGGCCCTGCTCTACGGCGCTAGTAATTGGGGCGGGGCTCTTACTAAAACCCAGACCTTGAAGCTCCACTCAATTCAAAGAATATTTTTAACAAGGTTCACCCGGGCATACATAACGACATCCACCATTGTTTTAAACACATTTACGGGGATCCCCCTCTTCATATTGTGGCCAAGGCGGAATTCCTAAAATTTCAGATCTGGATTGCCAACTGTAAAAACCATAATTATATAATAGACAATATTGAATTAGAAAGAAACATAAATATTAAAAATATCAATGCAGAGAATAAAATCATACAATTTCCTGAAACCTTACCCAACACCAATTATGAAATTTATACAGACGGCTCAAGAATCGAGCAAGAAACTGGTTTTGCCGTCTATGTGTTCAATAATAAATTAAATATAGAAAATCATCTATTTAAACTGGCTCCATTCAACTCCGTATTCCAGGCGGAATTGGCCGTTATCGACTTTGCGGCCAGATGTGCTGTCAGGGAAAATAAAAAAGTTAACATCTTTACAAACAGCCTCTCTTCAATTTTCGCCTTAATTAGTGGCAACTCCAGATCTGGCTTTGTAGATAAAATTAAAAATAACATGAGTTCCGCCAAAAACATGTCGGCCTTTCATGGGTGAAAGCCCATGATGGAAATTTAGGTAACGAACTGGCCGACCAAAAAGCAAAAGAGGCCACAAAACACGGGATCCCCACATCTATCCCTGCCCCTTACTCTTTTCTAAAAAGAAAAGTTAAAACCTGGATCCTGGAGGAATGGAGAGAATACTGGAATAACTATGACTCCCCCTCCGGGATTAGAGTAAGTGCCATCCCACGAGACGTCAGCCTACCCGAGTTCGGTGTAAGGCAAGGAAAGACGTCCCGGGGGGAGAATCAGCCTCAGCAGCCGGAAGGCCCGCCAGACTAGCCCAGCATCCGGACAGATTTATTGAAATTAAAACGTATGTACAAACATTGCCCAGAACAGGGCAGTAATTAGATACATAAAAATTGAAACATGGAAATAAGTTTACAGGGCTCAACCTCCGAAGGAGGAGTGGGAAAGCAGCATTAAAAAAGTCATAAAATATACTTTAGACATTTAAAAATTCTATAAAATAAGACACAAACAGAAATAAAAGTATGCCGCCAGGCGCTTTTCAACGTGCGGGCCAGGATGGAGGAGGAGTGCTCGCCGCGTAATACGCGACTAACTGCGTGACTTAGATTGATTGTATAGATTGTTTGTATAGAATTGAATGATTTTAGGTGTAAAAGGTATTCTGTGTCTAATTGTTTTATTTCAGTAAAAGAAGAAGAGAAGCCAGCATGGTGAAGAACGGCGGAACACAGATTGTATTTTTATAATTATTTATTAATTAACAAGTAACGGTAAAATGTAGCGTTTAAGACCCCCTAACTTCATCTCATCGCTCACCTCACCCATCATCAGAGTCCTTAGTTAATTTTCGTTTAAGGGGTTGCTTTGATATGTTTAATAATTTTGTTTATTTCTATTGCAGGATGGGCAAGGCGAGTGGCGTTGGGGGCTCCCGGAGTAAATTGAGTTTGGTAAGATGGGTATATTATTATTTAATCGACTAATTTACTATTTGTCTATTAATCCAACCCCCGGTCGGCCAGTTGGGGCCGTCCAGGATAAAAAAAATTTTTGTTTTAAATTTATAATCCCGTGTTTCTTTTATTAAGAGAAGGAAGTCCAAGATCTATGATGTAATTAGGTTAAAAATTGAGCACCTCATATCTCCACCCAGGACCGGCTCTTATAATTATTTATATTAAAATTAAGGAAAAATACATCAGCAAAACCAACACACTAAACACACATTTAAAAACAAAATAACGTCAAGATAGGGTAAAAGACAAAGTTGGTAAAACAAGACAGATCTGGGTAGGAGTCAAGGTCGGTGACAGGTCAAATCCGAGAAAGTCAGAATCGGTAAAACCAGTAAGCAAGTCACAATCAGGTAAAAGACAAAGTCGGTAAAAACTAAAAACAAGATTAAAATTATATAAAAACAAAGATAAAAATAGGAGTTAGGTAAAATATGCAGTGGTCAAATTCTGCTATCAGGTCATAATCGGATAAAATATGCATGAATAAAATAAAGATTGATAAACAGTATGTAAACAAACAAAAAAAATAGTTAAAATAAAAGGACCTAGTTGACATCAAAGGGGTAAAATTTTCAGGGGGGTAAAATATTTTATAAAATTTTAAGTAGATTAAAATGTATTTGATAAAAGAAATTTAGATTTAAAATTGTTCAATTTAAGAGTAGGTAAAACCTACATGTCTTGGGGGGAAATGTAGAGAGGAGAAGGGGAGGGGTGCCAGTGGAACGAGCAATCGAGCAGCTGATATGGTGTTTATATATATATTATAGATTATGGATAACCTCATGTACTAAAGTATAGCAGTGGAGAGCGGCGTGTAAATGGTAAAATTAATAAATAGGACATTAAAAAGCAATACTGATATATAAAAATAGTATAAGTCCAATATATATATATATGGTCCAATGTATAAAATAGTCCAAAGTCCAAGGTAAAAGATAGTTAAAATTTTTATAAAATCATTTAAAAACGTTAAAAACTATAAATAATAATAAAAAGAAATATCTCGTAGGAAATTCCTAGAAATCAAAAACAGGTTAAAAACAAAGAAAGTGGTGCCTAGAGTGAGCGGGACTGTGGTCAGAATACTTAAAAGAAATTACGTAAAAGACAAAATTTTAAAAAGGAAAAACTAGAAATAAATAATCAGATGTATAATTTGATAATCTTAGTTAGATGGTCCAGAATAAAAATTTATCTTATTGTTTAGCCCATCGTTGCTCCCAGCCCCCCAACCATCCCGTACGGGATAGGGGCGAGGCCGGGAGGATGGGCACAACCCAGAAGAACTATATCAAAAGTAAAAATAGTATTCTAGGAGCATTTGCAAGTTAATTTAAGGATAAAAATTTTTTTTGAATGGTTAAAAATAAAAGTAGATTTACAATGGTTAAAAAGACATCATAAAAACCTCGCTCAGCCCCGCTCTGGTGTACCACACTGGGCCAGCTCCTCACAAATTCTGGCACTAACCCTGAAAGCCTCGGCTATTTTAGCGACAGCTATTTTATTTCTGAAGATATTTTTGAACCAGGCTCTCTTATGAGGAGACGCGGGTTGGGTGAGATGATAATCTCTGGTAAATCTACAGCTAAAAACATAATGATCCGCGTCTCCAATTTCCTTACAAGTACATAGTGGAGAGCCCAGTTTCTTAAAGCGGTGAAGATACGCTGAGAAGGGACCGTGCCCACTGAGGAAGAAAATCAGGATTTTATTGTATATCAGGAACTGACCGTCCACCTTGTCCAGGTACTCCCTAGCCCTGAATCCGGAGGGGGAGTCGTAACTAGTCTAATATCGACTCCACTCCTCCGTAATATATGTTTTAATTTTTCTTTTTAAGAAAGAATAGGGCGCTGGTAAATAATATGGTTCCCCTGACACGGTGGCCTCTTTAGCGAAGTGGTCGGCCACTTCATTACCATAAATGCCAACGTGGGCTTTCACCCACTTGAGGCCGACCTTATTGTTCGTCGATATTAATTTCTTTTTAATTTTATTAACAAATTGAGATCTGCCGTTGTGACTCCCCAAGGCAGCAATGGAGGAAAGACTGTCGGTGAAAATATTGGCGGTGGTGTTCTCACCGACAGCCCAGCTAGCCGCGAAATCAATAGCGGCCAGGTCTGCCTGAAAAACCGAGTTAAAATGATCTTGTTTAAAAGTGAAATTTAAAATATTATTATTGTTTTTAAAAACACAGACGGCGAATCCAGTGGAGTTGTCCAACCTGGATCCGTCGGTGTAGATATCATAGACCGCATCGGGAATGGTCTCGTAAAGAGAGACCACCCTCCTAGTGGCCGGAGTGTTTTTGATTAAAATGTGTTTATCTAAAATTATGTTATCAATAAAATCATTAAAATGAGGGGAGCCAAGAACCCAGATCTGAAAGCGGATATATTCAGATTTGGCCACGATGTGCAGGGGGGGAATACCTGTGACAGCATTTAGGAGATTGGTGGACGTAGTCCTGTAGGTCCGGGTGAATCTTAAAAGAAAAATCCTCTGTATAGAGTGGAGCCTAGAAATTTGAGATTTTGTTAAGGCCCCGCCCCAAATGCTAGAACCATAGAGCAGGGCCTTTTCTATCACTGTTTTATACCAGTATTTGATTATTTTATTGTATAGGCTCCAACTGAATTGAATCACCCTATTGAAATTAGAAGTTAAATTTAGGGCCTTTTCTATTAAAGTTAAAATGTGGGGGGTCCAAGTGAGTTTATTGTCTATTGTTATTTCCAGGATCTTCAAGCTGTCGCTAATCTTGATGGGATTGCCGTTGATTCGGTAGGTAGGTTTACGGTTCAGGGTAGTGGTGTTCCTTTTAGAGTATTTCCGGGAGAGTAGGCTTCTAAAGACGATGGCCTGGCATTTATTGGTCGAAAGTTTTAATTTCAAAGAAGTTAGTTTTTGGTGGACGGTGGCCAAAATATTAACGTTGTCTGAGAGGATATGTGATGTACGACCACCAACGCCAGGTCATCAGCGAATGCCTGAATGTGTACTCCCGGAGAATTTAAGTTTAGTATATTATTAATATAAATATTCCAGATAGTGGGAGCAATAACGGAACCCTGTGGGCACCTTCTATAACACCACCTAGTTACACTTAAAATTTCATTTGTAAAGGAGATTTTCATTTCCGTCAAATAAAAGTAAATAAAATTGGTATAAAATTTTGGAATCCGGATTGACACCAGTATATCGAATAATACCGACCAGTTCATGTTGTCAAACATTGATTTAATGTCCAGTGAGATGAGGGCCAGGTGTTCTCCTTGGACCCGAGATTTTATGATATTGACTAGATTGTTAATGGCGAGATCGCAACTTCGGCCCTCTCCAAATCCAAATTGATTTTAGTGTAAAATTTTGTTGCGATTCTGCCATTGATTCAATTTAATTAAAAATAGTCGTTCAAGGATTTTACCAAGCGTTGATAAGAGACAAACCGGCCGGTAAGAAGAACACAAGGCAGGGTCCTTGCCGTTTTTAAGTAAAAAGAAGACCCTGCCATTCCTGAGGCATTCCGGAAAGTAATTATGATTAAAACACAGATTAAAAATATCTAACATAAAATTTTTATCAGTAGTAAAAACCGCTCTCCACATGCGGTAATCTATTTTGTCTAGTCCCTGGGCTTTGCCGCCTTTGAGGCTCCCGAAAACTAGTTCAAGGTCTAAAATGTCTAGAGCCTCCGTGTGTTCGGGAAAATAATTGTATTTAATCTCGTCGCAATTAGTTTTGCCCGGGAAAAAGTGATCCGTAATGCTATTGATTTTATCCTTAAATTGAGCATTAGGATCACCGTTCGGGTTTACTGAGATGGAATGGTCTGTATTTGATTTATTAAAAAATAGTTTAAAAAGAAACTCGAACTTTTCATTGTAGTTAGTGCAGAGTTTTTCCCAGGCATCCCTCTTGATCTTTAAAAGAAGTTTTTTATAGGCGGCTCTTTCTTTGCGATAATTAAGGCCCGAGACTAAAATGAGGTCCTCCGGGGATTTAATTTTAATGTGAGACTTATGTAATTTAAATAATTTATTGACTTTGTTTCTGAACACTCTGAGATCTTCGTTTCAGAAGCTGAATTTCCTGGCCATTTTAGTAGGTTTCTTTTTTAGCATTTGAAACCGGAATTGGGAATGAAGTTGATGAAATCGTTAAAAAAGAGGTTCAAGTCTGTAATGGACTTGACCTCTTTCAATTTTAATTTAAAAGTTTTAAAATGTTTTTTAATATGGTTGATGAATTTATTAAGGCCGTATTTGGATTTTAAGTGGAAATCAGCATCCGGAACAGTTTCAATGTCTAGTTTAAAGTATATATACTTGTGATCGCTATGGGATTCCGTGTCCAAGACACCCCAGTTTTTGACAAAATGCGCAATGGAATTAGATATCAAGGTCAAATCTGGGAAACCAACATGAATGGTAGATTGGAATGTCGGACCATAGTCTATTACATTGCAAATGTTAAGATTGTTTGAGACCATGAACTCGGTTAGTCTCCGGCCCCTATAATTATCCGAGTCATAGCCCCAGCGTTTAGCTTTACAGTTAAAATCTCCAACGACAAGGTTAAAAGTATTTAAAAAGTTAAAATCATCAAGTTCTTTTAGGGTTTCATCAATGTCAAAATGGGGCGGGAAGTAGCAGTTTAAAATATTCAATATGAAATCATTAAAATATAGTTCAACACAGACCGAATTGGCGGTGCTGAACTTAAAATAAACATTTAAATTTTTATTTAAAATATAAATAATAGCTTTTTTGTCGTTGGAGATGAAGGTCCGACACCCGAAAAAAGCTGTGGCTGGTTCCCCCTTTATTAGGTGGGGGGTTCTGGACAGCGATAAAATCAAGGTTAAAATCCCTAGCGATCTGATATACCGCAGAGTGTGCTGCCTCACAGTGATTTAAGTTAATTTGAATCCCTCGGAGAGTTTTAATATCCATAATCTGTTCGGTTCTTTATGATTTCTTTGTGTCTCTGATAGGTTCTAAATCTACGGTCTAGGCTGCTATGGTTAATGCCGAAATTTGTATTAAATCGCTCGTTCGAACTGGCACAATTAATGCAACAGGTTCTCTTGCATTTGTGAGCACTCCCCTGGGTATTATATTCCCCACAGCGGTCGCAAGTTGGGAGCTCCTCTCTCTTATTACAATTTTTGGTGGTGTGCCCGAATCCAAGACAATGTTTGCATTGCTTCATACTGAAGAACTCGGACACACGCAACCGGGTCCATTCATAGTATAATCCCCCCTTCTCCCTGATTTCTTTAAATGTTTTAGGTGGGACTGAGAGGACCCAGTGGTTGGATGTATTGTTTTTATTTTTAATTGGGAAGTCGATCTTGAAGAGGGGTTGGGAGGAGGAATCTGCCAGAAATAGATTATTTTCTATTAGTCCTGTCCTTAGGTCTTCTTCAGAAACGGATGTTGGGATATTATATAAAATGACCTGAGGACTTTTCTTGTTAGAAATGATGAGGTTAAAAATTTCTGATATATTGGAGTCCCTCAAGAGCTTCTCTTTGATGTGGAGGGACTCCACTGGGTTGTCCGAGGTAATTTTGATTCCCCCTCCAAAGATGGGGTTAATCCCTCTCACCCTTATGTATGGATCCTCTCTTTTTAAAAAGTCCAATATTTTCCCTTTATTATCTTCAAAATTATTGCGGTCCGGCATTTTTGGTTTAATTAGGAGGACGCTTTCGTTGTTTTTGATGGGGGTCAGGGAGGGATGTGTGGGATCCGCGACAGTTTTGGCAAATGACTGAGCCTCACTAAGCCGGTTTTTAATTTCAGAGAGTGCGAGGTCCCACTCCTCTTGTTTTTTTGTTAACTGGACCCCCATTTCATGAATTATTTTTTTAGTTTCAGTTAAGTCCTCCTGGGGTTTTCCTTCCCTTAATGATTGCAACTGCCCCATTAGCCGGTAGTTTTCGCTTTGTAATAAGTATAGTTTCGATTTCATGCAGTTGGGATCAAGATTGGTGGTCAAATCTTTGAGGTCGAATATCTGGCCCTGTAGAACGTTGTAACTCATTGCCATACCCCCCAGGGAGTCAATAAAGAAATTTAAATAATCAGTGATGATTTGATTGCTGACCCTGATCCCAAATTGCCTTTTCTTGGATATTAGATCAGAGGAAAATAATTCATATTCTTTAATTTTGCTATGAGTATTTCGTCCAGGCCGGGTGGAAGCCCTAGTTTGGGGATCTTATCTATCAGGGCCTCCAAGACATTAGGGGATTTTTTGTCCGGTTTCTCGGCCTGGGTGAGGGGATGGTCAGGGCAGATACATCGGTGATTACTGTTTGCTTAGATTTGGCAGTTTGTTGTTGGTTACTAAGTGGATGATTTCCCCGAGCCCTTGCCCTAGTTCTGGGCTTTTTCAAAAGGTTGGACTCGGGGGATTTGGGGGAGGCTGAGTCATTAGGGCTGTTCAATGGTGAATTGGGACTGTTAGGGCCAGAACTCGTTGATCCCAGCGAAATGTCAAAGCTGGAATTTTTAGGCGAGGCCGGACCGGGGTCGGGAATATCTAAAAATGTATCTCCCGAGGATGACATTTCCCGTGGTTCAAGGATTAAAATGAAACGCTAAAAAGTGTATTTAAAAAGAGTTAAAATAAGTAAAGTGCTTTAGATTTTACAAATTAGCGATACAGGATCCCTATGAGGTCTAACAATTTGTAAAATATAAGATAGTACAATATAAAAAGTCGAATAGTTAAGTCTACTTAAGAATAGCGACCAGGCAACATAAAGTATATAAATTGTTTACAATTAAAAGCATTTGCGTATATACATTAAGACACAGTAAATATAGTAAAATTAGGGAAAAGTATTTTAAATATCGAGTTAAAGTAGACTCACCACTGCCGATGTTTACAATTGGTAGTCCAAGTAGTGTGGATGAAGAATAAAAGTTCAAGAGCTAATCAAAGTAGGGCTCTAGGTTGTCCTAGCTGTAGTGCGGTCGATGCATCCATTTAGTCCAGGCCCTAGAGCACCAAAGACAGGGAAAGAGCGGCTCTTGTTGGACGATGATCCAAACGACGAGTGAGGAAACAGGGTTCGAAAAAGTTGACAGACCTGGCAACAACCACAGATGAAGATGAATTAGAGTGAAGATAGCTGGTGGGCGGAGATGTCAAAATCAAAACAAGTTCCTCCTAGAACTCTCGCTAGAGGAAAGTTCCTTTTCAGAAAGTTCGCTTTGGAAATAGCAGCCCCAGCACTTCACATGGTAAACACTATCTATTAAATTCAATATAGCTAAGTTGAGATAGTAAAAGTTGGTGGTTGGTAAACTTCTGTATAGGTAGAAAAGGTTGTTGACAGAAGCATCGGTTGTGTCAGGTGGGCGTTTCCGTCGTAGTTAAAACTTAATGGGTAGCATCCAATGTAGATGTAGATATAATTCCTCTTGCTTTTAGTGATTGTTTAAAACAAATGAGGCGTAGAAGTAAAATTCTCTTGTTGTTAGAGTAACGCACTAATATTGTCACGTAGATACTTTAGTATAGAACTTAATGACACACACAAGAGGTAGAGCTAAACCAATTTATTAACTGAACTCAGAACTGAGAATACAATAACTGACAAATCTTCTTTTTTTATATAAGCAGAGAAAGTTCCAGAATACACTTCTGGAGACAATAAGAAAAGTCCAGAACACTTGTCTGGTAAACGAAAAAAATGTCCAGTATCTTCTGGAACATGAAATAAAGGCAAACATAAAATCAAGGAATTAAGTATTTACATATACCATTAATCTCAGTGTCTCTAGAGAGATTCGAACCCAGGTCTCTGGATCACAGGACCAGTGCCATTACCATTAGGCCATGGAGATTCGACAGTCTTTCTTCAATGCGGCATTGCTCCCTCCTTAGAAGAACAGCGTCTCGATGTTATGACATTTCATTGTGTGATTCTAGCTCTCGATTGAGTCACGGGGCCAGTATAAGTTGTCGTGTCTTCACGGTGAGTAGTCTCTTGAGAAATGTCTCTTTCCGGAACCTCC
>JAPMOR010102259.1:7535-36041 GCA_026543865.1 Argiope aurantia | reverse complement strand
ATTATAAAATATCTTACTGAATTCAAAATTGGAAAACTGAGCCTGTTTTTACTTTTTGTTTACATAGTTTCCACAATTAATCTATCCACCCCCCTCAAATAATCGGAAAAATAAACAATCATTAGCTTTGCAGTCAAAACATTTTTTTTCTTCTTTTTTTCTTTCAGGGATACATCAGCCATTCAGCCTTGCATTAATTTATTCGCACCATGGGAAATTAAAAAGGCAAATTAATGAAGTTTTGAGAGTAATAAATTAAAAGAATCTCATACTGTATCTGTGAAGATATGATATGGATCTTGAACGAACATGAATAAAATTTTGCATCGCGTGAGTACTCAATGCTCATCAATCTAGTTTCTTAATTACCACACTGGCGAAATGACTGGGATGCTGAAAAATTAGATAAGGTTTCGTGCCCGTCTTATTTGCATTATTTTTTATGCGTTTCTAACCCTGACGACTGAGAGCAAGCCGTGATATAAAGGGAACTAATTAAATTGTCGTTTTTTAATGGGAAAGAAATCGTCAATCAATCACATCAGGCACTCCAAAGTGATTCAATAAAAATAGAGTTTTTTACGGAAACTCATAAAAATCGCATCAATCAGAAAGTAACTAAATAAGCTACAAATTATCATTTAGTTTTTTAGGATGTTTTATTCGCAAAAAGAAGCTAGTAGTCGTATATTTTTGCCTAATGTGCCGTATTTAGTTATTAAAATGTCTTGTGGTTTGCCTCTGTGCAACTCGTACATTCTTATGATTGAAAGTTTGAAGAAAGATTCTAAAAGTGTAGTAATGTACTTAATGCTCGAATATTCTTTTTAAATAATTAACTGCAAAATTCATCTTGTCATTTATCTTTGTATACGTGTTTCTAAATCTAGTATGTAATTTCAATAATGTCTTCCAAATTCAGAATAAGGAATGCAACATATGCTCTTAAGAGCAAAAATGGAAATATATTCTGAAGAATAGCCCGTGACTTTGAATGCGATAGCTTTTAAATTTGCTGTTTAAAGAATTTGCTGTTAATTTGCTATTTAAAGAATAACAAACATCAAATTATAATTATTTTAAACACACTTCAAAAGCCTCGTATCAAAAGAAAGTATAAGAACTTTCAGTGCAAATAAAATAAAACTAAATACATTTAACGGGGAAAAAAAGGTGAAACTAAAATTCTTAACAGTTTAATTGCTGATAAATGCTGTTTTATCTAAAATTTTATCACTGTTTTCAAATAATAAAAGTATCTGACTGACTGAATATTTCAGAAATGAATGCCCTTTATTTAAATTAAGGGATAATTCTTTTCCTGATTTCACAAAATTGCAGTCATTATCATTTCTAATTTTTAAGAAATAACTGCATTATCATTTGCATCAAAAGGCTAATAATAACGACTGGAGAAAATGTCATCATCAGGACCTGAGACTTGTTGAAACAATTTTAGCTTTTGCTTCAACATGAAACTTTTCTTTTCAAATACTTTTCATTACTAAATTAGTAATTAAAGGAAATAAATGCTACTAAGAGAAAAAGGGCAAAAGAGTGTATTGTTTTACAACTCTCAATTAACTTTCATATTAATGAATAATTGTATTATATTGATGTATAAACACAACAAAATGTTTCTATAGCTGGAGGAAATATTCTTAGCAAATGCAAATTTGCTAAAAATGTTTGCCTTTAAAATATGCTTGTTATAATAATACATATCATGATAAAACATTTTGGAGTTGTAAATTTGCAAAAATTTAAACTGTGATAAACTTTTTATGCGCTTTCCCAAATTTGGAATTGTATACATATATTCTTTGTTATGGATTATATTAACGTAACTTTAAAAATTGTCACTCAGCTTACAAAAATTTCGAGCCTATTGCAGTCCACTAAAAATATTTAAAGTAAATTATATATAAAAGATTTTCTTAATTTTGGTTTAATAGTTTACCAGCCACGACTGATATTTACCTATATTTGTGGACGAAAAATTATATATTCTTTTCTTTCTGTAAATAGTTTTTATTTTAATATGGGTGTCCTTATTATCACTCAAGGGAAACAATTAGTATCTTATTCTATACAGAAATCTTATTATCATTCCCTTACAAAAAAGGAAAACATTTGAATTAGCTTTTTAAATGATGCCTAAAATTCCTAATATACATTTACGCTCAACTTTTATCTATGTTTAAATGTGCCTAAAACATGGTATTGAATTAAACATATTCTCCATCTATTCCTTTTCCGGTATATGACATTGCAATAAAAAACTTGTATAAAACGCATACATTGTATACATGCTTATCTTGCTCCTTTCAGTCTGGTGGATCCCATAAACCTCAGTTACCATAGCAACCTTGTGACAAAAGATTGAGATCACGGAAGAGTAGTTAAAATAAACTAGAATTGAATCATTAAACCTTACTTGAAAAATATTTTTCATTTAGAAACGAAGGTTATATCAAATTCTATTGTTATTATTTTTTAAATGGTTGTTTATAAGTTAGCCTAATTTTTCTCGACTTAAAATAAAATATTGAAGAATAATTTTTGATTGATATATTAAATTAATACTTTTTTAGCAATTAATTATTTAGCATATTTTATAAAGTGAAGTTTAATGCTCGTATTAATTACCTTATATGTTAAATTATTTGCATTACCAAATGTAGTTTTAGCGTTTTCATTAAACAATTCAATGTTCCAAATAAGGATTTTAACAAGTAATATCAACAATAAGTATTATCTGAGGTGAAGGTAAGCAACAAAAATTATTACGTTATTCATAAGTAAATAAAGAAGCTCTTATTAATTTTTTTCTTTAAAGTGATTCACTAAAATCATTTACTCTTTAATGAAATATCACATTTCAGAAATATCGAGATGACTGAAACATATAACAAATCAACTCTGAGTACAATTTAAAAACAATATCTTGAAATGATAATTTTTTTAATTTCTAAGAATTTCAAACTCTAAATTCAGTTTTCACAAATCAGAATATTAGCAAAGATAATCCGAAAATGGTTCAACTCTTACTCTGCTAGAACTCTTGCCATAATTTAGACTGAAATCCCTGGATAGGTTTCAGCAAAATATTTAGCCATAACAAGGAACTATACCATAACAAGGAAAACAAGCTTAATTATGCTAATAAATTATCATGTATTTTCACACTTTTTAAGCAAATAGTAATTTTCCTCCTACGGTGAGCCTGTCGCCTCTACCTAGAGATCGCGTAAATTAACATAATTCTTGGAAAACTCTATCACAAACTTTTATTAATCCTGGAATCCAACTCTGGAATAAAGGTTTTGGAATTAAAATCCCATTAAAAGTAGATTTTTTCCTTATCATTTTCCAGGTGCATTCTTAAATCCAGGCTCTTAAGTATTCTTTGTTTTAGAGAGACTTTTATATCAATTCAGTAAAATAACGGATTAAACTATTATTTATTTTATAGATATGATATTGGTTGAAGTTTCATATTTGTTTAACATTGAGATTTATAGAAGTGCTTATTTTAAATTTAATGTTAATTCGTAGTTTATCATACAAGAATGTGAGTTGTTTGAGTTTTTAAGATAAGGCTTTTCACACTAAAATTACATTTTGATTTTCTTTCTATGCCTGTAATACCAATTTAAAACTTTTATGATTTCAAATGTTTTAATAAAATAATGGTTAATAAATGTAATTAGTAATATTGTAAATACAAAAAAAATTTGTGCAATAGAGTTTATTTTCTCAAAAGTATGAATTTTTCGAAAAGACCATTGCAGAAATGTTATTATATTTATGTTGTGTTGTGACTTATGAAACTTTGCAAGACTTGGCAGTTATCTGTCAGCGATTTAAGCCGAGTGAGCGTCCCTTGTTTTTTCAGTTGCGGCAACTAGTGTCAAGATTACGACTTAGCCACTTCATACGTCACATTCGCTTGCACAACTTCTTTTTACAGGGGGGCACATTCACACACCTCACAGATAAATCACAGAACAACCATGGCTGAAACCGGGACGCCCAGATCACGGGGATGACGCGCTACCCCTATGTCAGGTCACCAGATATTATATTTCTTTCTCTCTTACATAACTTATAAGATAAGATTTAAAAACTACTAGCTTTTCCAAAATTTAAAAAAAAAATTCTTTGGAACGAAAAACAATTGAAAAATTGCTCTGTTTTGTAAGTATCCATTGTCCATAGTTAATTAAGCCTCTTCAGTTGAACATCGCCTTTATTCAATTGAATGTTTTGTTTATCTGGCCTTTTAGTATTTATGTCACCGTTTTAAACAATTTTTAAGGAAAATTTTAATTTTTACAAACAAAGGACACAAAATGAATTGATAAATCAAATAGACATAACCAAAAATTTAAGAAAAAAATATTTTTAATTAAAAATAACTGAGAATCCAAATACTTTTGCCTCACAATTTTAAACAAGGATATTTCTCTTTGTCAGTTAAAAGGATTGGAGATCAAATTTTATTATTTTTATTTATATTTGAAGTTTTAGGAAAGTTTTCTTATCAGCATTTTTGAAAGAAGAAATAATTTTTAAAATCCTCAAATACATTAAAAGCAAGTTAGCACAGTAAAATTAGTAATCAAAATAGTATTATGAACTTATATGTTGCAGCGAGAACTTATCCCAAGTTTCATGCTTAGATTCTATAATATATATGGCTATATCTGAACTTTTATGGTGTATGATCGATTGACAGCGAAACAACAATAATTGATTTTTTTCTACATGAACTATAATATAACTACAAATAAGCAAATTATAACTTTTATATAAATTATATTATAATTTGATATAAATTATATTTCGTCTGTAATTTTTTTCTATTAAATCTATTATAAAATTTCCACTTCAATAATATGATAATGCCATCTTTCAAAAGAAATAGCTAAGAACGACAGAGCGAAAGGATCATAAATGCAGGATTAAAATATTGCAATCACCTAAAAAATAAAGTATTTCTATAAATGAGTTGAATATTAATAAACTGGCCCTAAGAGGGATAGGTTATTTGAAAAGAACGTAATATCCCTAAGTAGAAAAAAGAATATCCCCTCCAAAAAAAATCCGAAATACAATAAAATTGAAGATAATCCAAAGTATAAGCATAATACATGATATATGTTAATGCCTTACAATAAGTTGTATAAGAGTATAGAAGACAATGGTAATTGCTATAAATTCATAAATATCAAGTACCATAGCACGTTATAAAAAGTCCTCCAAGATAAACGTTTCTTCAATTACCATAAGTTATGTTCTTAACTTTTCTCTTTTTTTTGAGTGAGGATAAAGGCAGCCTACAGTGTTTATTTTATAATTTTTCAAATTAATTAATTCTTATTCTTTAGAAAGTGAGAAACGAAATATTTGGTTTAATATCTTTTATTACAACTGAGAAGTTTAAATCAGAGAAAAAAAAGCGCGGAAAAACAAAAATTTTAAACAGACATAACTATAATATTCAAACCATTTCTTTTGGTTAATTATGGTAAATCGCATGCGCTTGTGTTTAATACTCGTTTTGTCTTTTTATTTACACGTAATATTTTTTTTTGCTGTACAATATTTGCAAATATGTTTTACCAAACCTTTTAATTATCTGCAAACTCAGAACAAAAAATACGTTGAGAAGCCAAATGTGTGTCTGAAATAAATTAGAAATGAAAACTGATGTATTTAATTTACAAAGGCCTTTCCTTTTAAAAATCCTTTTTTTTTAAAGATTTATTTTATGCAGCTTTTGTCAGATGGAATATTCTCCTTTGATTTGACAACATTCAAATTTAATTTCTTTTCTTATTACTTTTTTACAAATAATTTTGTAAAGTATGGGGTGTTTTTTTTTTTAACTTTTTTTTTTACTTATTAAATATTTTTCAGTTAAATATTTTCCTTTTTTAGAGGGGGGGGGATTAATGTCATATTATTTTGGAGTTCATGTCATGGAGTCTTATAATGGCACTGTTAACGAAACCAATTTGTAAATTAATTTGAAATATTTATTTTCCAAACCTTTAATTATTTAAAAAAGATAATTAGATGTGAATTTTTTCTGCAATATACATTATATCTAAAGCATTTTTACTGCTTTATAATTAATAAATAGATATAGACCTATTTCAGATCTTTCATATGTTTAGCAATTATCATAACCCTCATTATATAAGATAAAAATAAATTAAGTTATTTAAACTTCTGTTTGTCTGACTTGCTATTTTTACAGTTTGTTTTATTTTTGATTTTATAAATATTCATGCATTTTCCTGCTAAACCATCTTTTATAATTATTTTATTATAATCTAGTCTTATTGTACTTATTTCAGCGTTTGGCGTATTATACGTTTATATTCGTTTACATTAACTGATTAAATTGCGATTTATCTAATAAATGCTGCCAGGTTTTCTGAGTTTTCCTTTTTTATATTCTTTTTTATTTTAGTTAAACTATTTTTTAATATTTATATGAAAGTTATATTTTTCAAACATTTCTTCTGCATATCCCATTCTTATATCCAAGCGTAATAAATACAGAATAAGTATATAAATTTTTTCAAACAAATAGATTTTGAAGAGGTGGATGTCCCATAAGAGGTCCTATTCAGAAATTCAGTATTCACACATCAGAAAATTAGCAAAGAGCATCTGAAATTAATTCATTTAATAGAAAGCTTATGATAATTCGGATAGAAATCTCTGCAAATACAAGTATAAAATATCTAATGCAATTTGTGTGGCTTCCCTTCCCATTAAACGGGAGACAGGTTCAATTATTCTAATGAATTGAGTGTCAAGGATTTGTTCGGATTTTAGGCAAACACTCATTTTTGCCCTCTGGCAAATCTGGCATCTTTAACCGATGGGTGTGCAAATCCAAATAGTTACAGAGAGATCCGTCTCAAATTTTTAACTGGATTTGAAATCAAATCTAGAATGAGTTTTATTATTATTTTTTTAATATTAAGCTCTGTCAGAAATATTTTTTTCATCTCATCTTCCAAGTTTTTTCTAAAATTCTAGTATTTAATTATTCTTTGTTATAAAAAGACTCTATCTTTTCATTAAACTAGAAGAAAAAATGTGGGTCATTTTGAGGAAGAGAATTGCGCAGTTTTCATATTTGAATCTATTCAAGAATTTTGGAGGATTTTTTAAATAAAAAGTACGAATGGAGCCTTCCTTGCCAAATATAATCTGATAGCGTGAAATTGAACTATTTGTTTTTTGGATTACGGAGCTTGCAAAGATATTTGCTGTAAGAGTAAATGACAATTTGTGCTTGTTAATTTTCAGGATTTGAAACGATATTTGCTATAAGTGTAAATGATTTTTCAGATGTGGAAAATTAACATCTCTTTAATTATCACTCCGCTTTAATTATCTTTTTATTTTAGAATTCAAAATAAGGGATCATAATATAGATAAGGTAGAATTTAGATGTATTTTTTA
The DNA here is from genome assembly GCA_026543865.1 of Argiope aurantia. NCBI lineage: Eukaryota > Metazoa > Arthropoda > Arachnida > Araneae > Araneidae > Argiope > Argiope aurantia. Next base: position 28,550 of record JAPMOR010102259.1, on the reverse strand, counting down.
TTTTTGAAAAGCATGATTTAATAGAGGATATAATACTTTTCAAATTCTCCTCTCTATTTATGAGAGATAATTGCATTAATTTGGAACAAAAAATTCGCCTCTCTATTTATGAGAGATAATTGCATTAATTTGGAACAAAAAATTCGCCTCTCTATTTATGAGAGACATACGATTATAATTCGGCTCTCTATTTATGAGCACGTTTTTTACTAGTTTTATATTTATAGAAAATGTTATGCAAATTTTTCATTTTATTAATTACAAGATGCATAAATTTCTAAGAAAATTGAACTAAAATCTAAGAAAAATTTTTAAAGGCCCATTTAAAAAATTTCCATTTTTTTTTTTTTTTTTTTTTTTTTTTTTACAAATTTCAAGATCTTTGTGGCACTTCAAGATAATGTATTATTTCAACCAAATTTTTAAAAATCGTTTTTGACCCCAAAAAGGCAGTTTCTTCGCGCTATTACCAAACTAAAATCTAAAAAAATATTTTTTTTTCAAGTCCATTTTCTTTTCACCCTTATGTACAGCTCTCATTCAAGTAGAATGATCAGTCTCGTATTTTGTCAATTTCCCCCCTCATATTTATGTTACTTGAACAAAGCTACTTCAAATAAACTATTTAAATTTAAATAAGAGTTTTATGCGCTTTTGGCAAATTTGGTAGTGTATGCAGTTATTCCTTTCTTTAAAAATATCAACGTATCTTTAAAATTTGAGGCTCAACTTACAAAAATTTCGAGTATATCGCAGTCCACTAAAAATAAATTTTTGTAAATTCTATATAAAAAAATGTATTAATTTTGTTCTGAAAATTTACTGATTTTTTTCCTTATATTTTTGGATGCAACATTATGCAATCTTTTTGATATAATTTTTTTGTATTTTAATGTGCGCAACGTTATTATCTCTTCTTCCCGTTTTTTTCAAAGAAATGGGAAGAATTTTTATTAAGGTAAATTTTTAAACCATAAAAATCCTTATATTAACGCTAAACTTCTATCTATGAATAAGAGTACTTAAGACATGAAGCATTAACCTATTTCGTTTCCGGAATGTGACACTGCAATAAAAATAATTAACGTTGTATGCAACACGCATATCTTGCTTCTTTCAGTCTGGTGGATTCCCATAAATCTCAGTTACCATAGCAACCGCTTTAGACATGATTTAGATTTCGGATGAGTAGTCAAAAAACAAGATTCGGATCATTAAACATTACTTGAAAAATATTTTTAGTTCAAAACTATGATCATATCAACTGCTTTTGTTAGTCTATTTTGGATGGCAATTTTAAAATTAGCCAAAATTGCTAGAAGTTAAAAAACATTGATTAAAAAAATACTGTGGAATATTTTCTTGGTTGGCATATTAAAAATTAATTCATTTTTAGCAATTAATTTCTTAGCATATTTTATAAAATTAAGTTTAATTCATAATACGTATATTAAATTATTTGCATTACCATATGTAGTTTTAACGTTTGCATTAAATAATTCAATGTGGCAAATAAGGCTTTTAACAAGGAACATCTACATTATGCGTAATCTCAAAACATTAGTAGCTATAAAAATAAAGAGTGTATTACTTAATTGAAAAAAAAGTAAATAATTCTTATTAAATATTTTTAATTTAAAATCATAATTTCGAATCATTTAATCTTTTTTGAAATATCGCAATTTAGAAAAATCGAGATAAATAAATTCTGTAATAAATCAAATTTGCGTACAATTTAAAATACAATTTCCTGAAATGATTAATTTTTAATACTTGAATATCTCTTAAGAAATTCAACTTAGAAATTCAGTTTTCACAAATCAGAATATCAGCTAAGAGAATCCAAAAATAGCATAACGTCTGCTATAATCCTTACGATAATTTAGGCAGAAATCTGTAGATAGCTTTCAACCAAATATTTAGCATAATTTTTCCTATAGCAAGGATTTGTCTTCCTTGCAATACCTAATTGTATAGCAAGGACGACAAGCTAAATGATGCTAATGAATTTAGTGTCAAGGATTTACACATGTTTTAAGAAAATAGTAATTTTCCTTCTCTGGCCGGCCTGTCGCTTCTAAATAGTAGGAGCGTGAATTAACAAAATCCCTGGGAAACCCTATCACAAATTTTTATCACCTTTCGAAACCAACTCTGGAATAAAGGTATTGAAATTAAGTTGCTACTAAAAGTAAAGTTTTCTCTTGTCATTTTTCATGCTCATTTTTAAATCTAAGCAATTTAAGCATTTTTTTTTGTATTAGAGAGGTTTTTATATCAGTTCAATAAAATAAAATTAAATAAAAATCCTTAGTTCGTTTTATTGAGATGATTTGTTTTCAGATTTGATTAACTTCGAGATTTCTAAAGAGAATTTATTTATTTAATTTTTTATTTAATGTTGGGGCATTATTTATAGTACAAGAATTAGATGGTTTGAATTTTTAATATGGAACTTTTTACATGAAAATAAAATTTTGATTTTTTTATTGAATACCAATTTAAAACTTTTATGCTTTCAAATATTTTAATGAATAGCGATTAATAGAGATTATTAATAATATTGTAAACACAAAACGTTTTGTAAAATAGTGTTTTTTAAATATATTTTTTCAAAGTATGAATATTTCGAAAAAGTCATTATTGAAATTTTAATACATTGATATATTTATTATATAATTTATTAGATTATATTTATGAAACAAAGCATTTTTCAAAATTATGAAAATTATTCTATAGGAAGAAAAAAAAATGAAAAATTGACATTGAATTGTCTTTGGTTATATAAGTAATACAAGTATCCATTGTCTCATAGTTAATTGATCCTATTCTATTGTACATGGCTTTTTAATCATTTGCGTGTTTTATCTCTCTTACATTTTTGCATTCATATTAACTTCTTCTACACTTTTTTATGAAGATTTTTATTTTTATAAACAAAGGAGACAAAATGAATTGATAAGTCAAATCAGCATAATTAAAAACTTAGAAAAGGAAAAAGATATTTTAATTAAAAGTAATTCAGAATTCAAATACTTTTGCTTCATTACTTTAAGAAAGATTATTTCTGTTTGTGCGAGGTAAATAAGCTTCTGAAGACCAAATTTAATTACCTTAAATTTCTCTTTTAAATCTTACGAAAGTTTTTCTGTAACCATTTTTAAAAGTTCATGTTTTTTTTTTTAACTTTCCAAAACATTTGCAAGCAAATTAACCGAGTAATGAAATAAATTGCCTTATACGCCGCAATACGATCTTATCACAAATTTCATGTTTATAATCTATAAAATATATGGTTATATCTAAACTCTTATGATGTATGACAGAGAAACTTAAATGTCTCTATTTTAGTATAAACCAAAATACAACAATAAATAAGTAAGATATAACTATGTATAAACTATATTATAACTATATACAAATTATATTTTCTATATAAATTCTTTTCTATTCAATCGTATGGATTATAAATGTCTTTCCACTTCTATAATATGATAATGCCGTGTTTCATAAGAAATTGATAAAAACAACAGATTTCAAAGGATCATAAATGCAAGATAAAAATATTACACTTACTAGGTCAAAAATAAATCAATCTGTAAATAAGTTGGATATTATTAAATTGGCACTAGAAGAGAGGATTCTTTTGAAAAGACGATAATATCCCTATGAACACCAATATATTTCTGAACAGTATTAAGAATACCCCCACAAATTCCGAAATACAATAAAGTTGGTGACAAGCAAATAATCCATAGTATAAGCATAATTCAATTACCTGAAAATAAGTAAAAATTAATTTTTGTCTTAGACCAAAACATATATTAATGTCTTACATTAAGTAATATAAGAGTTTAAAATACAATAATAATTTCTATGAACTTATAATTATCAGATCAGTAATGAAAAGAATTAAAAAATTATATTTCCTCAATTGTTATAAATTACGTTCTAATCTTTTTGAGTATGATGAAGGCAGACCACTATGTTTCTATTTTTTAAAAATAATTTATCAAATTATTTAATTTTTATTCTTCGGAAAAAGAGAAAAATTAAATGTTTTGTTTTATCATCTTTTATTACTACTGAAAAGTTTAAATCAGAGAAGATAAAATTTGAAAAAAATATTTTAAGAAAATATTTATCCAAGACATTTCTTATAGTTAATTATAGTGAACCACATGCACTTGTGTTTTACATTCAATTTGCCTATTCAGTTACACGTGTTAGTTTTGCAGTTTTTTTTTTCAATCCAGTGGTATTTTTTTCTGGTATTCAATGCTTATAAATATGTTTTACCGACGTTTATAATTATCTGCAAACTCAGAACACAAATTATAGTAAGAAACCAAATGAGTGTACCGAAATAAACTAGAATTGAAAACTGATATTTTTAATTAATATCAACCTTTCTTCTTTAAGAACCATTATTATAAGGAATTTTTTTTCATGCCTCTTTTGTCGGTTACGATATTCTCTTTTGATATGACAACATTCACATTTGATTCTTTGTTATTGTTTTTTGTCATATAATTTACATTAACGTAACGGATATATTTTTTTTTATATTTTAGATTAATTATTTGTTAAACATTTTGTAAAATAGATTTTTTTTATTATTTGGTTGTTTTTATGGTGGCAAAATTAAAAAAGCTAATTTATAAACTAATTTGAAAGACTTGTTTGTAACTATAATAATTATATAAAAAATAATCATATCACAATATTTTCTGTAATATCCAATATATTTAAAGTAATTTTCCAGTTTTAAAATGAATAAAGAAATGTGAACATATCTGAATTCTTCCACGCATTTAGCAATTATCAAAACTCTTATCATAAATTATCGAAATTAAAATAAATTATCTTATTTAAATTTCTATTTGTCTGACTTGCTACTTTTAGAGTTAGTTTTGTATCATTATTTTATAAATATTCATTCATTTCTATGCAAAAACTAATTTTATTAGAATTATTATTTTATTATAATCCAATCTTAATTAATTTATTTTAAATTTCAGTTTTTTGGACTTTTATATCCGTTGACTATTAATTGATTTAATTGCAATTAATCGAAAATATATTATGTCAGTCTTTTCCGTGTTTCCTTTTCTTATATTATTTTTCCCTTCGATAAAATTATTTTTTAATATTTATTTGAAAGTTATATTTTTCATACATACTTATGAATATCCTATTTTTATATCCAAGTATAATAATCTGCTTAAAACAAATAATTTTCAGAAGAAGTGGATGTCTCATAAAAGTTTCTATTTAGGAATGCAGTTTTTTCATATCAGAATATTAGCAAAGAACATCTGAATTTAAGCACTTACTAGAACTCTCATGACAATTCGGACAGAAATCACTGCAAATGTTCTTATAAAATACCTAATGCAATTTGGATGGTATCCCTTCCCATTATGTGGGAGACAATTCCATTTATGCTAATGAATTGAGTGTCAAGGATTTGTTCGGATTTTAGGCAAACAGAAATTTTCGCCCTTTGGTAAACCTGGCATCTTTAACTGATGGGCACGCAAATGCAAACAATTTCAGGAAACTCCGTCTCAAATTTTTAATTGGTCTCGAAATCAAATCTAAAATGAGTTTTTTTTAATAGTAAACTCTGTCAGAGTTTTTTTTTTCATCTCAACTTCCAAGCTTTTACGTAATCCTAGTATTTAAGTATTCTTTGTAATAAAGAGACTGTTAAATATCTTTTCATTCAAACCAACGGAAAAAAAAAATGTAGTTCATTTTGAAGAGAGGAATTGCATATTTGAATCTATTCAAGTATTTTCGAGGTTCTATTTTTAAGTTAAAAGTGTGATTTGCTTACAAAATAAGACTATGTTGATACTGAACTAGACTATGTATTTATTTATTTTTAATTTTGCGGAGCTTTCAAATATATTTGCAATGTGTAAATGGCCAATGTGTAATATGTGTAAATGGCCAATGTGTAATATGTGTAAATGGCCAATGTGTAATATGTGTAAATGGCCAATGTGTAATATGTGTAAATGGCCATTTGTTCTTAATGTTGGATTTTTTAAGTATTATTACTCCGCTTTAATTATGTTTTTCTTTTAGAATTCAAAATAAGAAATCATAATATATAAAGGGTACTACGTATGTCTGTTTCTATTTTTGAAAAGCATCATTTACCAGAGGGTGCAATTGTTTTGTAATTCGCCTTCTTATTAAAGGGCACAATGTGCATTAACAGAAAATCTTACTCAAAAGTTTCATTTTATGGATTACAAGATGCATAAACTTTGTCGCAATTAAGATGTTGATCCTGATATTTAATCTAATTTATAAGCGTTTCCCTTAAACATTCTACTACATATGCACATTCAATTTTCGTTAACAGAGTTTCACAAAAGTTTCTTTGTACATTTTAAGCCTTTGTATACAATAGTATATTCCAGAATATTTGATAACAAAAAGAAATTAAAGAACAATGTAGCCCAGTATAATATAATTTATATAATAATACAATAATTTGTTCCTGGCATAGGACACACTTTGCATGAATTCCCTTTATGTAATAAAATTATAGAGGGTCAAATAAATTATTTTTACTGATTAATATTTTTTCGGAATATATTTTCGTTATATATTTCCAAATTAATGTTATGTTTTAAAAGTCTAAATTAAAATTTTATGAAATAATAAAATAATTTTATGAAATAATAAAAAATTTATAAACAATATTTTATATATAGGGTATAGGACCACCTTTGGCATATAATACAGGTTGGATTCGCCTAGGAATAGATTCATACAAGTGTTGAATAGTGTTTAGAGGAATATTGTACTATTCTACCTAGAGATATTGTGAATGTTCTTTGAGAGATGCATGTGGAGGATATCGATTCCGTATTAAACACTCTAAAATAGACCATAACGGTTCTATTATGTTGAGGTCGGGTGACTGTGCGGGCCAAGGCAGATGTTTAACTTCCTCCTCATGTTCATCAAACTATGATTGGACAAGTCTTGCTGTATGGATAAATGCATTATCATCCATCTCTTGCTGGAAACAAAGTTTGCATCATAGGATGGACCTGGTCAGCTAAAATTTCTCTATACTTCTTCCCAGTGATCCTTGCATTCAGGGTTACGATTGGTGCAGCAGAAAACCATGACATGGCTGCCCATATCATGACAGATCCATCTTGATGCTTGATAATTGGAAGGAAACAATCACGATCATACGCTTTGCGCAGGTGTCTTCCAAACGTGAACCCGTCCTGTTGTAGGGAAAAGTGTGAAGCACGATTTATCAGACCATATTACTTTTTCCAGCTATCAATCAACCAGGTTTCGTCAGAGTGACACCAATGTTGACGACGTTTACCATTAACATCTGTGACAAGTGACTTGGGAATTGCTGCTATGCCACAAATGTTTTGTTTGTGAAGGTGCTTTCTAACTGTAATCACTGACACTGGAGATTCCAGATGGGTATTAAGCTCTGTGATCACTTTTGCTCCAGTTGTTCACTATTTAGACATTAAAATTCGCTTCAATACCCATCGGTCTCTTTCTCTGAGCTTCTCTTTCCGCCCACTTTTTTTCTTTGTCAAGTTTGTTTCGGTCATACCTACTCCAGCTAGACGGGCTCTTATAATTTAGCCTCTTGAAAATATGACTGATCCGACATTTTACGCTTTTGAAAAAAATACAAGAATTACAGAACGTCAATAAAGCTAACGCATACTAATAGAATATATTCCTTATGCAACATAATTTTAAAATTTTCGGTTTGTGAATGAGAGAAACAAGGCGAATGCGCATGACAATAGATTGCGGTACTTTATTTAACGGTTATTCCAGGAAGCACAAAAATTATAAAAATAATAAAAAATCAGCCTAAATGTTTAGCACCAACACTAAAAATCACCAGTTATAGACATTAAAAAATGAATAGATAGCAAATATTTAAACAGGAAATAATAATAGCCTTTAGTCAAAACGACTAAAGTGCTCAATTTTTGATCAGTGTTGACTTATGTAATCATTCTATAGTGCTTAACGTTTTATGGAATTTTCCAGAAGATTCTTCAGATCTTGTTTCCTACTAGAAAATCATAGGAAAGAACGAAAATTCTTGAATTTTGAAAACATATCGATTATTTCAGCAATGTTATCAAATTTGTTACTGAGATCGAAATCATTCAATGATCCGTTCAGAATTCATTAAATATAGATCTAATTCTTTTTTCAAACAAGCACAGAAACGATATTGCAGATTGTTCATATTAAGGTGGCGTTGAATTGAATATTTCAATAAAATCTCTTCTAAATCTCTTTTTTAATTTATAATAGTAATTCTTTGGAAATAATTCAAAAATAAATGTTCTTTTACTGTTTATTGCAAAAATAAATAAATAAAATAGGAAAAAAAATGAATCAGAAAGATATTTTATTTCTGAATAGAATCATTGCATTTGTGATTCTCATTTGTTTAATTATTGTGAATCCAATAAACAGTTGTGTTACATGCTTGATTAGAGGGTTTAGTTGCACTTAGCGTTTTTCCTCTATATTATTCTTTCCTTTACTTTTTTTGTTATTATTATTACCACAAATAGTTCCTAATGAAGCTTATATTTGCCAGAAAACTAAGAGTGCATATTGCGTTGAAAAGTAAAACTAAAGGAGAAGAACTAATTAGAAAAGAAAGCTGGTATTTTTTTTTAAATTTAATATATATTAATTATTTTTACGTACTATTATTTTAGAGTAGGTTTACAGTTTATTTTTTATTATTTTTAATTATTGTCTGTTAAAATTTATTTTCCAGTCAGGATTGATTTTTACCCCTTTTTGTTTCATTTAATATCAAATTCCAAGAAAAAAATTCCATGAATAAGAAAAATTAAACAGCTACTAAAAACATTCTTATAGTGCAAATCTAATTTTTTTTCAACCAATGTGCATAAGAATAATTTCAAAGCTAAATTTAGATATTATTTTCCAAAATGTGTGGAGGAATTCTTTACTATAGCATTCTTTTGTAACAAGGATCAGTATTACATTTTAAAGGAGTTATTCTAATATGCTTTTTAAATATTGATAAATTGAGAAATCTTTATTTTACAACAATTATTGCAAAATACTCTGTTTTCAAATCGATTTTTTTTTGCCATAAATTTAATAAAAACTTAAATACTTTCAGATTTTTTGGGGGGTGGAGGGAGCAAAAATAATACTTTATTTATTATGTTTGAAGAATAAACGTTGAAAATTTTATTTATCATAATTTAATCTTTCTTTTAAAAAATAATGAACGATTTTAAAATTTTTGAATCTACTATTTATATTGTTTTGCAGACATATTTATTAGTATTGTGTGAAATTTTCCTGTAAAGACTCTTTTTTTCTTATATCTGCTTTTAATTCTTCCATTCAAATATAAAACAATTTTTTAGTATTTATTTACATGTTTCAATTTTAGACATTTATAAACAATTTATATTTTTTGTATTCAAGAAACATTAATTCATAATAAATGGTATTAATTTTTGCCAAAGTATTTCCTTTTTTTTAATTCGTCTTCTTTAATGAATTTATGGTCATGTATGTCCTTCCTATTTCATAACTGAACAGCAACATATGTTTAAATTGCTCAATTTGCCATTCAGTTAAATTCAAAGTACAATTTAATAATGGTCCAAAATACAAAAAAATTTTATGGAAATATTTTAAATTTTCGCAGCAGTTACTGGAAAAAATTTTCATCTTCATCTGAAATTTATATTTTGAACCAACAATAGAGATGCATTTGCATGTTAGTTGGCAGACTAACATTTAATTGCTTCTCTACATAAATTTGAATTGCATGCTTTCTTTCTTGTAAAATCTTAGAAAAATATGATAGCAATTTCTTTTTTCTTTGGAAATAAATAAAACTATTGTATGTGTTTATTAAATATGAAATTAAATCATTAAACTGAAAGTTATAAAATTTAAAATGTTTTAAAATCTGAAAATAAATCATTAAACTGAGAGTTATAAAATTTAAAATGTTTATAATCTGAAATTCAAATTCTTATTCAATTTTTTTATATAAAACTACCACATATAATATCTATACATTTTGATATTTAAAAATACTGTAGAATATTAATCAATTTTAAAATTAATTATAGGGATAGATATTTTAGAACTGATCAATTTCTAAATTAATACGAACTTCATAACAATCAAAATAAGTTAAAAACCAAGTACTTCTAATAAATTAAAAAATTTTGTGAATTGTTGGAAGAAACGAAATGTTTTAGTAACATTTACATTTTAATAAAATAAAAAGATTCTATTATTTTTAAGAAGGTGATGCCCTATTACATTGTATACATCATTGAAAAAAAAACCTATTGGAATTATTACCTAAAATATCCTAAAAATAAAATATTAAAAATTTTTGAAATATAGCTCTATCTAAGTTGGGGTAGTGAAAAAACGAATGATTTTGTTACGAATGTTTATAAACCATCTCTATGTTTCAAATTTAGATAGAGAATACAAAAAGGACTAAAAACATGTCACTGTCAGTTTTGAATTATTAAGATCACTAAAACTGTAGTTCAGTATACTAACAATCGACTCGCCCAACCCACCCTAGGGCCATAGTGAAATTGGAATAACTGGAACATCATTGAAGGAAGGACTATGGTCAGTCCTTAGTCACATAAGTGACCATGGTATAATACCTCCCATAGGGAGCTAAGTCCCGTCATTTGAAAAGGGTAACTAAACCCATACCATTTTTGCATTCACCAGGACGGTGGGAGAAAACTACCATGTCAGAAGTTTCCCATTCCCGTTTAGAAGTGCTTAGAACCAAAACTAGAAATCGATAATGGAATGTAAGCTGCCAACAGAAGTAGAATTGTTTCATGTTATTCTTTATTCTAATGTTCTAATTTTTTATTCTTTATAATATAGAGAATCTTAGTATTACATTATTAAGCTTAAGGAGGGGAGAATTACTGTAGCCTGCATTACTGTAACGCATTACTGTAGCCCTGCAAGCTCTTTCGTAGTTCTAATTTATTATTTCCTATAATATAGAGATTCTTCGTATTACTTTACTAAACTTGAGGGGGCGGGGGGGGGGAGATTATGTCTGTTGTTGTAACGCATTGCTGTAGCACATTTGTTTCTGAATATTTTTATACAATTAATTAATTTTTCGCGATTTACAGTTTCTTATCCTTGATCCCACAAAAGGTGTGAAAACGCGATAATATTGCATCCGTTTATTCATTAGCAAGAAGCTCCTTTTTTCAATGATGTATTTTGTAAATTCTATTTTCAAGAAATTTAATTATAACTTTAAACAACGAAGTTTTCTAACTTTTGATATTGAAAAAGTGCTTTCTGACGTTCGATACCAATTTTATGTAAAACTTTCTTCATTTGGAGCGTCTCCTAAAATAAAATAATTTCATTATCTTAACCTGACGAATGATTAATCAAGTCTCCGATCGCTCTAGATGCTTTTCATTTAATAAAAACAGCAGGCTTAAATTAAGGCTGAAAAAAAAGAACCCTTCAAGTTCATGCTTAATTAAGAAACAAGAAAACCGCATCCAAGCAAAATTCTTTAATTGAATCTTTTTTTTTCTTCAAAATATGATCCTTTTCGATGATTTTTTGATAGCTGAAAAGAATGTGAAGTTGCGGATCCAATAAAATTTTTATTTGGAATTCGAATTTTTTTGTTCCAATTTTTTTTTTTTTTTGAAAACTGAGATCTTTTTTACTATTAATCTATGATTGAGGAATGAATTGTTGATTCATTTCTTTCTTTTAACTAGGATCATATCTTTTTCCAAAGAAGTACCTAAAAAATGTATTAAAAAAACTTGTTTATCGTCTTGTTTCTTTCTCGTTTATTTGTTTAAAGTTTCCAAAAAAATTTTGTATATTTTTTTACATTATTTCTAATAAGTATATCATTAACATTATAAAATTAATACTTATTAGAAATCATTAATTTTATAAAATTAATACTTATTAGAAATCATTAACTTTATAAAATTAATACTTATTAGAAATACTTATTATATTGGAATTTTAAAAATATCCCAATCTAAAATAAGCTGCAAATTTTTATAGTACTAAAATTAATTTTACCTGCATTTTTTTGTTATTTATAGTTTATTCAATCATGATTTAATTTTGACAAGTTATGAAAAATTATCACGATCTCCAATTATAATCTACATTATTATCTACAATACTATTAATACTAATTTCCCAATAATATTGTTCACTAATCGTAATAAATTAATCTGCTGACTGAAGATTAATGAAATTATTCTCCTTCTTGAGTTTTTAAAATATTTTTTGATTACGAGTTTTCCAAAATGTAGTTTTTACCATGAAGAAATAATAATTGACATAACAATTTTATTCTATAAAAAATTAATTCGCACAATTATGTTTTTGCTATTTGATGTTTAATGGATCATGATTTGATTTTCTCAAGTTATATAAACATTATTATGTATGATCTCCAATTATTATCTACCTTTTCATCCTAATACCATTATTACTAATTTTTCCTTTAATAGTTCTTATTAATTGTACTCACTTAATCTGCTACCTGAAAATTAATGAACTTATTCTGCTCCTTCAGTCTTTTAACTGTTCTTTTCTTATAAATTTTCCAGATTATAGCTATTGCTATGGAGAAATAATAAATGCCATTGCAAAAACTATCCACCTATAATTTTAGTGTATACAATTCATGAAATTTAACTAAGATTCACGATAGAACTTGCATCTTGATACTCCAGATTTATTAAAAAAACCATCCTAATTTTCCCCAATACAAATTGTTTTTCGAAAAACGATAAATGAGAATGAAAAAACAAGCCGAAATAAGAAATTGAAAAAAGTCTAGGGATGACAGTAATTATTATATTTGTTTTGACATGTAGTTGCTTTCGATTTCCAAATTTTAGACTAATAATATAAAATTGCGCTTTAAACCTTGAAATAAGGAGATTGATCCATTGTGACAACAATGGAGCAAATTTATTTGATTCTTATATTGACAATCATCTTGACATAATTATATTCCGAAATTAAAGTATTTTTTTTTAATTATATACATTATTTTCAGGATATTGACGCACAAACTGTTAAAGTTATTTTGATCTAGGAAGATTTTCTTTCTGTCTTATTTCCGGACAAACAAAAAATGCTCTAGCCTTAAATCTTTGTTTTGCAAAGCATTACTTTTTGTTATAAATTAGGTTAATATAATTTTTGTCTTAATCAACCTTTTGATGTGTACTATTTTCATCTACCTGATGCTAATCACAGTTAAATATTGTGATGATAACGAAATAAAGTAAATTGAATCGAAAATAGTGATGAAATAATTTCACATATTTTTTAAATACTTTCGGAGGAAGGCATTATTACAGATTATTGATTATTTTATTCTCAAGATTGCATGTCTGTAATCAAATATTGAATATTACAGTATCGTTAAATATTACATTTAAGGGTAATTTGAAAAGAATTAAAGGCAATTTGTAAATAATTTTGGTTTATAAAAATATAAATAAAATTATAACAATATAAAAGAATATTTGTTTCAACAAATCGATAGTTTTCCTCCTATCTGGATGAAATAGGGCACTTAGGGATAACAAAACAAGAACAAAAAAAACGAGGTTAACAAATCAAAATTATACAATAAATCAATTGGAAATCTGTAATTAAAAGCACGTTTTCGATGCTTTACAGCTTCTGTCTTCGGAAAATATCATGAAAAATCATTAAAAAATAATTTTTAGTTTATCTTAAATAATTAAAAAAATATCATCTCAATGATAACTGTACATTTTTTTATTTTCAATAATTATTTTAATTAATTTAATTTGATTTAAGATTTTTCAAAATACATTTTATTGTACTGATGAAATAAATAGCTAATTTCCTTATTCTATGAATCATTCTATTTGTGTAGTCTATTTTCTCTTATTTGCATGCATTTACCAATGTTATTTTCACTACCATTGAGAATTTCTCTTCCAATTGTATTATTATGAAGTCCGCATGTGCTATAGTTAGCAGTACAATATATCTATTAAATTTCTATTATTCAATTTTATCAAATAACACGTTGAAATATTATATTCTATACTAATAGTCTAACAACCAAGAAAACCAGTATTTCCGACGAATTAGCTATTCGTCAAAGGTCACTGGTTCTGTTCTTTAACTGCTGAAAGAATACTTCAAGAATGCATTATATTTAACTATCTTTATAAGGCTTTTAACATTTCATTTAAATTATAAAAATGTTAAAGACTATACTATAAATTAGTTAAGTAGCTTTGTTATATTTTAAATAAAAATATTTAAAAAAATAATATTTATAAAACTTTCATAATGATAGAGAATAAATTAATATTTAATGAGTGATAAAAGGTGGCAATATAAAAGCAATCAATAATAATTTTAGTTTCGCCCTATCTAGATTCTTATTAAAAGTGCAAATAACAAATTTTTTTGGCAGGAAAACATAAACTTATGGAATGTTCTTAAAATCTTTGTAAAAAACACAATTTCAAAGTAAAAAAGAAAGCTTAATAATGCCTGACTGCAAACAGAATTCAAAAGCTGGGCCGCCTTTTTCTTTCTGTTGACAGATTTTCAACAATTAATCTCCCAAAAATAATCGAAAAAATAAACAAACAATAGCTTAACGGTCAAAGTATTTTGATTAATTCTTTTTGCTTCAGGGATGTATCAGCCCTTCAGCCCTGCATTAATTTACTTGCACCAAGGGAAATGAAAAAGTAAATTAATGAAGATTTGAGAGAGATATATTTAAAAAAAAATCTCATACTGTATCTGTGAAAATATGATATGGATCTTGAACCAACATGAATAAAATTTTGCATCGCGTGGGTACTCAATGCTCATCAATCTAGTTTCTTAATTACCACCATGGCGAAATCACTGGGATGCTGAGAAATTAGATAAGGCCTCGTGCCCATCTTACTTGCATTATTTTTTATGCGTTTGTAACCCTGACGACTGAGAGCAAGCCGTGATATAAAGGGAACTAATTAAATTGTCGTTTTTTAATGGGAAAGAAATAGTCAATTAATCACATCAGGCACTCCAAAGTGATTCAATAAAAATAGAGTTTCGACAAAAACTCATAAAAATCGCATCAATCAGAAAGTAAAAGAAAGTAAGTAAATAAGGTGCAAATTATCATTTAGTTTTTTAGGATGTTTTATTCGCATAAAGCAACATAAATGTCGTATGTTTTTGCCTAATATGTTTTATTTAGTGGTAAAAGTCTATTTCTATAATAGACAAACACCTATTAGTGATAATTGCGATAATCATCAAATGTTTCATCAATTTATAACAAATAAAATTGTTCTATACTCGATTTCCTCTTATACATTGATAATCTAAATCATAAGTGGAATAATCTCGTATAATAGATAATTTAATACGCCTTCTCTTCTTCCCTCAAACTACTGAAAATGTTTAGGGGGGGTTGTAGTTTAGCGAGGAAAGGAGCAATTTTTTGAAGGTTCGGCTGTTGAAAGTCTAATTGCTCGTCCAATGATAATGATGCATATAAATTGTAGTCAATAATTATATAAACAGAGAATAAATTTCGGTTTATTTTTAGCATTTTTAGAATGTTAATGTGTAATGAATAATTTTTAAAAAAATATTCCTGGCCCGGAAATTATTTTCCATGGAAAAGCAATTTTTCTTTATGCTCTCAAATGTATAAAGTGCAAAAGTATAATAAAGACCTACTGATAGACCAATAGTTTCATGTTTCCTCTTCTCTTAAAAACCCTCATTCGAAGAATATAGTATTTAGTTAAGCTACATATGCTTAAGCGCTTAAATGAGTAGGTAAATTACAGAAGTTTTGTCTTCATGCAAATATTTAAGTGAATTATTCTATTAAGAACATCATTAGGATGTTGGATTATATAAACTCCTCAAGAAATACCTGAATCCGATATTCTTGTAATATCACATGTAAGGAAAGTTTGAATAAAGGTTCTTCTAGTCTGATGCACATTCATTGTCTACTTTGAATTAATGAACTTTTATCAATCGAAATTGAATGACTTTATTGGATTATTTTATATTTATTTAACATTTTTGTGTATTGAATAGTTATTTTTGTATTACCATTATTGTATTGTAACATTTATTGTATCATTATTATTGTTGCATTGTTAGAAACATTATTTCTATTATGTTTGTCTAAGTATTTCCAGTAAAGCGGGTCGCTTTTATATTGATTAAGATGATGCAGTTTGATGGTTGTTACTTTACTTGACACCTTTGACGTGTCCTCCTAGAGGGCATTAGAATTTATGTCAGTTTCCAATTTTCTGTATCGACAAGTGTTTTCATATGACATTCTGCAGGTGGGGTTGCTTTATGGCAAAGTCATCTAGTATCCTCGTTTGGCCTTTGACTTCGTCGAAATTTTATCTTTTTCTATCTTATCTATTCCTGCTTTCTTATCAATATCTGGATGTATTCACAACTCGCAAGAACGCTGGTGAAGGTTTGATTAAATTCCCTCGTAATTTTCCATTTACGTTGAGTCAATAACCTCAGTAACTCACATATATTGCACAATATGGTATGATATTAAATAATATATTATTGCTTGATACTACACAAACCTGAGTCCCAGGCTATGTCCCTTTAGGAATAGATCTTGATTAAGTTGTAGCTCTTACCAGAATCCATGGATATTTAAGGTAAGGATATTTAAAGTAAGTTCTTATTATATATTTTTGTATATCATAACTCTTATATTCGTGTCAGTGAAAGTTTGAAGAAATATTTTCAGATTCTGATATAGTACTTAATGAACGATTATTACTTTTAATTAATTAAACTGCATAATATATTTTGTCATTAATCTTTCGGTACATGTTTCTAAATTTAGAAGGCAATTTTCAAACAAAAAGCTCCCATCCAAATTCAGAAAGAAAAAATGCAACATATGAGCTTAAAAGCAAAAAAGTTGGAAATAAATGCTGAAAGTATAACCTATGACTTTTAATGACAGTTGGAGGCAATCTGCTGTTTAAAGAATATCAAATTGCAATTCTTTAACACCCACTTCAAAAGCCTCATATCGAAAGTAAGAAAAGAGCTTGCAGTGGAAATAAAATAAAATCAAGAATGTTTAAAGTAAACCAAAGTGATACCAAAATTCTTATTAATTTAATTGCTGATAAATATTAGTGTTTTATCGAAATTTCATCGCTATTATCGGATAATAAAAGTATCTGATTGGCCAAATATTTAAGAATCGGGAGACTTTTATTTAAATTAAGCGAGAAGGCTTTCCTTTATGTCAAAAAAATTGCACTCATTATCATCTTAAAATTTCAAAAATTAGTGAATTAAAAGGCTAATAGCAACGATTGGAGAAAATGACATCATCAGGACCTGAAACTTGATAAAACAATTTTAACTTTCGTCTTAAAAAGAAAATTTACTTTTAAAATATCTTCTCAAACAAAATTAGTACTTAAAGAAGCACTTATATATTACCAAGAAAAAGAGGACATGGTGTTGTTTTATAAATCTTAATTAGCTTTTGTGTTAATGCATAATTGTATTATATTGATGCATAAACTAGCAAAAGGCTTGCTATATCTATAAGAAATATTCTTAGAAATTCCAAAAAATTGATGAAAATTATCACCTTTTGATACGTTTATTAAAATAATATATATTATGATAAAACATACTGCAATGTTAAAGTTGGAAGAATTTAAATTTTAATAAAATCTTTATACGCTTTTATCCCATTTGGAGTTTTATGCATTCATTCTTTGTTATTAAAATATCAACATAACTTCATAATTTGACTCTGAGCTTACAAAAATCTCGAGCGTATTGCGGTCCACTGAATATATTTTTTAGTTAGTTATGTGTCAAAGATTTTATAAATTTTTTTCTGGTAGTTTACAAGCTATGAGAGATTTTCCTTCTTATATTTTGTGAATGCAATTTTTTTATTTTTTCCATTGTAAATTGTTTTTTTTATTTCAATGTATGATACTTTATTGCCTCTAAAGAAAAACAATTATTTACTTTCATTGTGCATAAATATTACTATCATTCCTTTAAAAAAAGGGAAATATTTTCATTAACATTTTTATGAAGCATAAAATTTCTTATGTTTACATTCAACTTTTATCTGCACGTAAGTATATCTAAGACATGGAATTTAATTAAGCATATTCTCAGCTTATTCCGTTTCTGGAATATGACACTGCAATGTTTGGTATTTATTTAAACGTTTAATTTTTTAGACTTTTATTACCAATTTACCATTTTTTATTCAAGGGTCAATAATGATAATAATATGGTTTTTTATTCACCTTCCTTCAAGAATTTTTGGTTACTTATTCCCTTCCTATTTCATAACTTAACAGCGAAATATTTTACAATTACTCAATTTGGCATATAGTAAAATTCAAAATACAATTAAATAACGGTCCAAAATATAAATATTTGCTGATGAAAAATATTTTAAAATTTGAAATTAAATATTGAAAGCAATTTTCATCTTTATATGAATATTATAGAATTTATTAATTGTAAACTAACATACAATTGTATTTCTAAATGAATCTGAATTTTCCTCTAGCCTTCTTGTGAAATCGTAGAAAAATGAAGTAGTAATTTCTTAATTAGAAAGCAAAACTATTATATGGGTTTATTAAATGGGAAAAGAAATCACGAAACTGAGTAAAATTTTAAAGCGTTTTAAAATCTTAAAATAAAATTATTAATCGATTCTTTAATATAAAACACATGTATATATCAACAATTTTATATTCTAAAAAACTGTATCATATGAAACAATTTCATATTTTTTCATATTTGCAATCCATAGTTTTGTAAGCTATAAAGGGAAATTATACCACAGCAAATATTTTTGCCTTATGTGTGTACATCCTTCTTTTAGTTAGTATACATTCGGTAACTTTCTCTAACAGTTGAAGAGATTTTCTTTTTTAATATCACTGACTCTTTTTTTTTTTGATACAACAAAATGTTTTACTTATTTTTCATATTACAAAAATACAGCTAAAGGTCTGTAAATTTATCGGACTATTTTTTTCATATGCAATTTTGTTTATATACAATAATATTTCATAATTATCCTGAAAAACGAAATGACGGAGTAAAATTTAATTTCGAATGAAATATTTAAATTTTATTATTTTTAAGAAGGTGATATATTAGTACATTCAAAATGACATTAAAGGAAATTTCATAAACTTATTACATATAATTTGCAAGTAATAATATATTCAAAAATTTGAAAATATAATTCTGCCAAAGTGGGCTTGCGAAAAAAAAGAATGATTATTTTATGAAAATTAATAACACATTTGTAAATTTCAAATGTAACTAACAAATTATAGAAGCAAAAAAATTCAGTAGAAGTTTTGAATTATTAAGATCACTAAATGTATCAATATTATCACAGTCGATTGTTCAAACCAGTCCTGATACAAACGGAAAAATCGATATGACTAGAACGCCACGGGAGCATTGGTGGGAACTATATTTGAACTATAAGACACATCAGCAGCCACAGTGCAATCCCTCTGGTAGGAGACGCATTCAGTCATTAGTAAAAGATAGCTAAACTCATACCATTTCTGTAGCCACTAAGGTGGCGAGAACCAACTGCCATGTTAGAAGCTTCCCATCCTCGTTTTCCATGTGCCCTCAAAGGGAAGGATTAATTTTATAGACGTCTATCATTATTCCACCAATTTATATTTAGTCTGTTTAGGTTTAAAATATATAATCAGTATATCAAGAAATTCAAGAGAAAAATTTAGGAAGAAAGAAATGGGTGGTACTCCTTTTACTCTATTAGGAATGTAAACGAATCCAATTGCATGCTATTGAATTATATGTCAAGAATTTGCACATATTTCAGAGAAGGATCGACTTCCTGCATTTGGTGAAGATCAGGCTTCCTGCATCACATAATTACAAGAAAATTGTCTCTCAAACTGGAATTAGAACCAAAACTGGAAGGAGATTATTGAAATTAAGCTGCCACCAGATGTGGAATTGTTTCGTTCTCTCTTACCAGCTTCTTTAATACTCCTAATTTAATATTCTTTATAATATAGATAATATTAGTATTTATTTATTAATCTGAAGATTATGTTCATTGTTGTATCACATTGCCCTAGCACTTCTTTTTTATATGATTAAAGGGTCTTTCTCAATTTGCTATTTCTCATCCTTTATGTCACTATTCCTTCAATCCCATGTAAAGATGTGAAAAAATTGCATTTTCTTAATCATTAACACTAAGTCCCTTTTTAGTGATATATTTGCTAAATTCTGTTTTTAAGAAATTTAATTAAAACTCTAGAAAACAGAATTTTCCTTTTGTGAATGAAAAGTGCTTTCTTCTGTTCAATACTTATTTTATTCAAAACTCTCTCATTTTGAAATGTCTCCGATAATAAAATAATTTTATTATCTTAAACTGACGAAAGATGCATCAAGTCTCCGATCGTCCTAGATGCTTGTCATTTAAAAAAACAAAAGGCGTAAATTAATTCTGAAAAATAGAATCCTGCAGTTTCATGCTTAATTAAGTAACAAGAAAACCGCATCCAAGCAGAATTTTTAAATTGAATCTTTTTTCTTTCAAAATATGATTTTTTTCGATAATTTTTGTTAGCTGAAAAGAATATAAAAGTGTGGATTCGATAAAATTTTTAATTGGAGTTCAGATTTTTTTTTACATTTTTTAACACTGAGATCTTTTTTACTAATAATATTTGATTTGGGAATAAATTGTTAAATCATTTCTTTTGTTAGTTTAGATAATTTCTTTACCAACGAAAAACATTAAAAAAGTATTAAAAAGAAACACGTTTATGTTCTTATTGCTTTCTCATTTATTTGTTT
>JAPMOR010102247.1:49142-98652 GCA_026543865.1 Argiope aurantia | reverse complement strand
AAATCCTTTTCTATATAAAATTTGATGAATTTATTGGCTTAAAATGACATTACGTATATCAATTTATTACCAATAAGGTAAGATCATAAGGTGAGGGCAGTATCAACAATATATTCGGATTCAATTATGTTTTGAAAAGTAATGTAATATTTGAATCCCAATAAAAATCATACGTCAATTATAATTTGAAAACAAATGATTATCTTAAAAGTCGTTCTAAATTCATAACAATTAATTTTTCAAAAAACCAGTAAAAAAAGTTTTTTTTTCTTGTACACTTGATATTTACGTAATATATGGTATGTAGTGAAACTCTCTTTTCATAAACAATTTTAAGCGAACAAAATGAATGATATTTCAAGAACTATTACAAGTTTTCGAATAAAATGTGATATGCTATAGAAAAAGGCTTATCGGATTAAATTGGTAGAGAAAATCTCATTCATCCCTATTGAAAAAAATTCCTGAACTATTTAATTAGATATTGAATCAGTTTTTATCTAAATAAATCTGTTCATTTGAACCATTTCCGTAAATACCAGTTTTATGAAATTGAGATAATGAATGCTCCAGCTATGGAGGTTTTCCCCTTTTTGAGCACTGTTCCTCCTCTTTTCAGGGGACATCTCTTCACCATATTGTCTGTTGCTGAAGAATTTGTAATGATTTTTAAATGTAATTTAATGCAGATCATAATTACAAATATAAATTTTGAAAATGAAAGAAATTCATACTTCGATTATAAAAATTATACATTTGTTTTGATATTGAATCTGTGAAGCATCTATTGTAAAATATACAGCATTAAAAATCTTGTGGCTGTTTTTGACATTTCACTATCCATTTCAAATTTATCTAAACACCAATGTTTAAATGCGTTTTTTCCAAATACATATTCCATATAAAAAAATTATTATTTTCATTCTGTCTAACATCCTGCACAATTTGAGCGGAAATTTTCCAGACATTCCATAATTATCAAACAACTCGAATTGTTTTGAAGGGTGCTTTGGAAAATGCCTTTATCTTTTTGAATAGCTTCTGATGTTCTTTGAAGGGTCATATTTTACCCTCTATCATTTTCACGTTTGATTCAAATTACCGACTGAGATTAGGACCTTTGTAAATGTAGTCATCTTTATGATAAAAAGGTCTGTATCTATAATCAATGAGTGTGGAGATTGTTACTGCTTATCTGTATTATTGAAATGTGAGCTCTTATTTATTCGTCTGTGAAAGACAATCGATTCTGGTGTAGAAAGAGGAGACAAGAACTGATTCCATCCGAATATATCAACGAGAGGTTTTTAATAAGTGAAGAAACAACATGTGGCGTTTGGAAAAAGAAGCAATATTGCTTTTTGTTTTAAATTGTTTCCTTTATGCTCATGCTGCAAGTGTTTTAAAAACGAATGCTGTGAATGAAACAAGACTCTCCGTTTCATTAACTGAAAAACTGAATAGTGGTAAGTTGTGAAATTTCACAAGCACAAAATCTAAATTATAGAGCAAAAATCTTAAATCATATTATCTCTATGTTGTATCTGTCCTACGGTCATGCAAGTTGTAAATAGTGAAATGATAAACAAGCAGTTTATTTAAAGATATAGCTTAAAATTTAACATTAAAACAGATAAAAAATAATAATTTTATTGAAATCTGGAAATCAAAACAAAACCTTGAATGAGAAGCTTAAAGAAATGCTTTAAATAAATTATAATTGTAATCAGGTGGGTAATTTTTTTTTAATTTTTAATGGCTGCTTTCGAATTTTCTTATAATACTTTCAGCAGCTTAATTCTGAAACAGTATTGTTCTCAGCACCTCACGTATTTCGGACTTTATATTAATTTTTAAACTTATGTGAAAATATATTTTCTTCTCTTTAAATTCGAATAAAAATGTGTTTTTAAAAAATTATTATTATTATTAAATAATTTTCTTGAAACATGAAAAACCATTTTAAATAATTCGCTGCGCTTCAAAAAATCAATAAGAAAACAGAAAACACTATCCTGTCATTCTTTAAAAAAATCTTGTATGAGATCTTGTCTGAAAATATTTTTGACACCAGTTATGAGAAATAAAGAATGCATATATGAAGAACTGGAAAGTTAAAACGTTTTTAAGAAAAAAATGATAAGAAAAAAAAGAATAGAAAAAGAGATTAAATATAGAGAAAAAGAAGAGAGGTTGTTTGTACGCATCTTATCTCCAACTGTTGCTCCATATGAATCAATACATCTACTTTTATAAAGTGCATTAATTAGTCTACAGAAATAGTTCATAATTCTACATAGTGCATTTTTATGACAGAAATTTCTTGGCGTAGATATTACAGTTATTACAAAAGATTGCAAATTTTATTTTATTCATAGTTAAATCCTTCTTTAATTTTCCTTTCAGTTAGCATGAGAGAAGGCAAATAACTTATAAAAACAAACTGAATGGAAAAATATTATTTAAAAATACAAATCGTGTTTAGTACAAAAATGAACTGGGCTTAAAATTTCTTAACCTCTAATAATTTAAAATCAAGATACTTAAAAGTTAAATTAAAATTCTTGTGAATACAAACATATATTAATGCTAATGTATACTTAAATATTAAAGATATTTTAATCAAATTTTGTAGAATTTTTATCTTTTTATTAGTAAACATTTGAATCAAAAATGCCTGTCAATAAAATTTAATTATTAAAACAATTTTGTAAAGGTCATTAAGGGCTATAAAGCATTATTTTTATGTATAGATCTCTTAAAAATCAACAAATTCCTTTATAATAAGAAGAAATTGTTGTTGTAAGTATCAAGATTCTCGACAATTTAAATTATGAATCGATTTGATTATACTTACAATTTGCTTTTGTTTCTAACTCGGAATGCAAATGTGGTGCAAACCAAGATTGTCTCTTGAAAGCCAATAATGAACCCGACTGCAGTTGTATTTCTGGATATGTCGAAAAATTAGAAGACAACGCTGTCACTTGCTTAAGTGAGTTCCGTTATATAGATATAAATTTAATAGTTATTTTTATAAATTATCTTATCGAATCATAAGGAATGATTCTAAAATTTCACTTATAGATGTCATTGTTTTTTTATGTAGTAGAAATGTCAAATCTGTATTCTTATTTCATAGTTGTCATCTAAACTATCGTCAGTAAAAAAAATCATATTTTGATCGGATATGTAGTTTTTGTTTAGCGTGAGCTAAACAAAAATAGAATTTTTATCATGTTTAATTAAAAGATTTAAAATAAGTTCTTAAAAAATAAACCCAGCTTAAACCTAAAAATGAATGATAGAATCATAATTGCTTTCCAAAATTTTGTGTAGTTTCTTTTTCTTTAAAAAAAACTTAACCTTCAGGTATGGGAGGCAACTTTCTTGTCATCCAACTGAAGTCGACCTAATGAAGCTAATAATCTATGTAAATCGTCACAGAAATTCTATATCCCTTAAATGCATTTAGATCTATGAGGCATTTATATCTATAAATGCATTTAATTTTCCCTTAAATGCATAAAACTGTTAACATTATTTTAAAAGACTGTTTACTGTCCGCCTATTCTAACATACGTCAGCACGATAACTGCAAAATAGAGAGAGATGGATGGATAAAATTCGGTACACATATTTAACATCTGTTATATCAAACCTGTCCAATTTTGAGCTAAATCTAATGTGAGGGGGACTGTATGTTAGTCTGTCCTTTCAGAAACGTGTAAATGCGGTAACCGAAAAACATGACATGAATATATGAAATATATTATATTATACGTGATTTTGTAACTTACTTGTAGTTTTGTGCTAAATTTTGGTTTCATTTGGTCAATAAAAATGCGTCTAAGACATAAATTTTATTTTCGGATACTATCAACTGGAGGCCATGGATTAATCGCCAAAAACCTAGCCAAGGATGACACAATAGATTCAGTAAAAATTCATGTCAAAGGTTAATATTTCGTAACTATTGTACACCAATTCTATGCAAGAATATGCGAGAAAGTTTTGGGGAGACCACCGCCACTGGTTTCTATTTCGTAGTCTGCCTAAACACTTGTATGTTGAATTTTGAATAGTTTGTGTATTTAAGATTAAAATCTTTCTAGTGTTCAGATATGAGATATTACAGTTTTGAAGTGTATAGAAATATTTAATGCAATAATTTACTGGTAATGAATTCTTGGGACTCGCCATAGCATTAGCTTTGACCATAGCAATTTTTCGAGCATGTAGTGTGAAATAAGTTGGGAAATCGCAATTTAGATTATTATTCCTTATCTTATCTGGGAAGCGGTTATTTTGAATACGAATATCGAAAACTATAGTCTAAAAAATAATTCTTCAGATTCCTCGGAGGTACTATAATGGTATTGTAGACGATTTACAGTTCCATCTCGGGTATTGATATGTAGTTCCTTACGATGACTTGAAGCACAAGATGTTCGTAAAATAGTCTATTTCTCATGATTTCTTAAAGTTCTTGTTGCTACCACAAGCAGTAACTTAGCTTATATTGTATATACTCAAAAAAATAGTGACTTTTCTAATGAAATTGCAAAACTGGGTGGATCCTAGCACAGCCCACCTCTTGGCGTATTTTTCAATTCTCGCCAAACGAGTGGCGATAACGTCGCCAATGTGCCAACCTAGATGGATTATGGAGGAGAACTGTCTAGAATCTTAGTATCATTTTTTAATTGAAAAATAATAATAATAACAAATATTCAATAAGTAGTTAACTTGACGGGATTTCAAATAAGTCAGCAAGAAGTGGGCCTATCTAGGATTTTACCGCAAAACTGTTTTTAATTAGCCTGAAATTTAAAGATACTGAAATTTAGGGTGTTTCCTGAATAAAATATTAAAATAAAGAATGCCTGTAAATAATATTTTTCTATCAAAATGCTGTTTCGCTTCTTAAGTAAGTTGTATAGCGCTCACTCACAGTAATAACGTTTTTTTTTATCGATACCTATATGATATGAATTTATTTTATTGTTTCTCTGCTTAATAGCAGCCCTAGAAGCAAAGCTGACGCCGTCTGAGCAGAACACTGTCTGTGGTTTTCATATTTGGAAAAAATGCATGGTGTTCATCCGGAATTATAATTGGCATTTTTTTAGACAATACCCATGTCATGATATTTAGAGACGGAAAACTAGTGATTCTGAGCATTCTTTATAAAATTGTATTTATAATTTTAGATAATTAAAAATGAAGCCAATTATAATATTTTTCTGATTATCAAAAAAAAAAATTATTTCTAACACCACAAGTAAGAAATACGATTCTAAGAGCAAACAAATTAGGATGTCTTTCCCGATTCAGCGTCAAAGTGTTCGCTTATATGTATACATTTCTATAGAAAAAGTTTTTGCCCCCCCCATCTCATTCTCTGTGCGTGATCTTGTTTATAATTTTATGTGGATCACACTTCTGGTGATTAATAAAATCAAATATGGTACTATTGCAGCCGTTCTCACAATCAGTCTGTCTTCCAATTAATTCTGCTATGGTCAACCATTGTAATTCAGATAGTGAAATTTGATGTTATTCACCAGATTCTGTCAGCATAGTCTATTCTCGGAAACTTTGCTATCTAAATGTCGACAAATTTTTCGACGTAGTCTCTTCCAATTTTGATGTGTACTCATAGTAAATGCGAATCCATCAGAGAGTCATTTTTACGATCAGAATAAGTTATCCTCAACCGAAATGGAATAGAGACTCATGCATCAAAGCACGTAAAGCTCTGTATATAAATCGGCTGGATGTCCAGTCCTGACGCCTTGGAGCACTGGTCACTAAATTTGGATAATTACTGTTTATGTACATCGAAATTCGGCACTTTTCGTCCACATCTTTTATGTTAAATTTCACTATAATAGACTTAACTACTTTTAGGTGATCTTGTGTCCTAGATATATATGATCTTATGTCTCTTAAAACTGATTCTTTTGTCAAGTTTCTGAAACAATTTGATGACTTGTGTTAAAATGAAGCTTTTAGAATACATAATTTTGGGCCTGATAAAAGTTTTGTAAAAAGAAGAATAGTTCATTTTAATAATACTGTTTAGAGAGAAATAGCCACTCCTTTGAATTAAATAATGCTTTATGTTGTATTTGGCAGCAGTTGTGATTTTTAATAATATGTGTGTATCTTTTATTTTGCACAGAGTGCAACTGTCACGAAACGCAAATATGTTTCGTAAATGATGAAGGAAACGCAGATTGCAGATGCGCTTCCGGACAAATAGAAAAAATAGATGACCAGGGTGTCAAATCTTGCCTCTGTAAGTTCTAATGAATTTTTTCATTAGGTATATCACTTTAAAGCAATTGTTGTTTTAAATTTAATAATATAAATTCACATGTTTCCATGAAAATTTTCATTTGATTCGTTTGTTTAACATTGAAATCTTGATCCGTACAATTTTTTTGCTAACTACTTTTCTTTAAACCCTACCATTCTTTCGCGTATTAAATAATTTATATAAACATATGTGACTTGAATCTTTAACGAAATCTTTCTTTTAATTCATCTGCCAATGCTGAGATTATGATCCAAGTAACTTATTTAATCTACATGAACCCTTTGTTGAATAATCAGATTGTCTAAAATGTATTTTAAAAATTATTTATATGAACTTTCAATTTTACTAGTTCTACTATTTATATCATCCATTAAAAGATTAATATTTTGAAAAAAGTTCTTGTCAGGAGCTTTTTGAAGCATGAAGTTCTGAGTGAGATCTCCCTTTTCCCCTCTTTCCTTTTTATATCCACGGAGTGCAACAAATTAATTCGATTGAACTATAGTAAATTTCCATTGAAAATGATCAGCGATTTCATTTAAGGCATAAAATTTTCAGATGACATTTCCAGCCGAAATATATCTCGTTGGTTACTCTAAGAATTTTAATATCAAGTAAGAAAATTTTACTGTTGTGAATCTCATTTTCAGGGAGAAGTTCTGAATTGCAGGTGATAAACTTAATTAAAATGCAAATTATTTCTTCGTGAAAATATAAATAATACGAATTTTCAAGTAGCAAGTATAGGTTTACTCTTTCCGATAAAAATGTTCCCGGACATTCTAGGGAAAATTGTGTTGATAAATCTTTTCATTTTCTCATGAAGAACTTTTAAAAATGAAAAAAATGCTAAATGATGGCAAAGCCTATGATTGATTACAAAATATTAGTACAAAATAATCACTGAAGATAAAAATGTAATTTTTTTCTACCATTGCTTATGTTTTATCATTTTGGCTACAATTCATTATTATTAATTTTATTAGAGATAACATTTTTGTAAAGGCGTAACTTTAAAATTAATATATCATGGAGTGGATGTCGAAACTAATCCGTAAATATAAACAATGAATCAAAAGTTATTTTTTAACTAAATGACCTATATAAGAAAAAAGTCCAATAGGATTTGTGATCCGATGAGACCAAATCGATTATTTCTATTAAAAAAGAAATTAAGACTTTGGCACTTATTCATTCCCCCAATCATCAATATCATAAAATTCCTCTCTGGTCATTTCTTATGTTACTGGACAAAACGTTACCTGATAAATGGAATAGATTGCAAGAACCAACCATGGGCTGCATGCTTTTTTATTGTTCTTCCCATTTTCTTAGTACGTGAAGAAGAAATTTTTTTGTAGCAGACATTTCTTGTATTAAAACATTGATAGCTAGAATGAACAAATGTTGTATTTAATAATCAGTAACAAATGTTGGAGGTCACATAGCGAAAACTAAAATACTGCTATCACATACTCTGAACTATAATAATTGTTTTTAAAACTGATTTATTTACAGTTTATTGGAATTTTAATATGCCCGATTTTTATGAAATATATTTTGTAGTCAGAAAATCACTTAGCTCTCTAGTCTTTCTTGTAAATTTAGAAAGGACGCTTAGATGTTTTGCGATTAGTTTAGTAATATAATAAAGAAAATCATTGAACGTATTTTAACTTCCTTTTGTTATTAAGAATTGAGTTGAAGATTTCTTATTAGTCTTCATTTTTAGTGTGAAAACCACGTACCAAATTTCACGTAACTTTCTCTTCATCTTGCATATTTAAATCATTCTCTTATATAACTACTCGAAAAAGGATAACTAAATGGTTCTTTCGAGAGATTAATAACTTGTAAAACTTGGAGAAAATCTGCAATTCTATATAAAGATCTTAATCTGGGTTTCGTCCCTTTACCTAGCGTGGTTCCTAATTATCACCTCCACAAGGCACATACAGTAGACTCCGGAGTACCCGGCCTAATGTGGCGGATGTACGGGCTAGATAACAGAGAATCCGGAGTTCTATGAATTCATTTCTTTGCCCACCAATATCAAAAGACAAAGTTTTTATACAAAAACTCACTGTTATAATACGTATTTTCTCGTTTCTTCTGGAGTACTCGGCCGTCCGTTTATCTCAAGCCGCGTAGAATGTGAACGCTGCCGCGGCCCGGTGAATCGTAGAAGCAGTTCCAGGTAACATGTCGAGTTAAAATAGAAGGCTCTGTACTGGTAGTTTATATATGTTTATATATTGCACTGCAAGAAGTAATTAGAGAAAAAGTAAATTTAAGAGTATAAACTGTTCACATTTTGACATGAATTCTGTACTCTTCATTGTGATATACTTAGAAAAACATTAAGCATACACCAAGAACAATTGACGAATCCTCTAAGTACTGTCCAGTAATAACCAGGAATAACGGCAACAATTGAGGTACGTTACACACTGGCGAAATAATGAACAACAAGCAGAACGCTACTTTTTTCTTGTCAAAACTTATATTTCGCATACAATACGTAGGGTGATCGTAACAGAATCCCGCTTCCAATGCCTTGGCAATGTTGCCAATGCAATGCTTTATCTTCCTCAATTAATTGGATAAAGAAAAGTAGGCTGGATAGTCGCGAACCGGATACTCGGGAATATACTGTATTTCCAAAATCAAAAAGTTGTTTGGTGCGAGAGTGGTCAAAAAAGTTGACATTCATCCATATATTGCTGTCAAATTGTTTGATAAATATGATATAATCTCTTTGTATATTTGGCACACAAGAAAAATTGAAGATTTGAAAGGAAATTATTTTTCGCTTGATATTTTAAATGCTTATTCCAACATTTGAAATACGTTTCTGTATTTTATTCAGATTGTAACTGTCCAATCTCGCATGAATGTTTCGTCAATAACCAAGGTCTAGCACACTGCAGATGCCCAGATGGAGAAGTTGAAAAAGTGGAAGACGGTGTTAAAACTTGCCTCAGTAAGCATTGACTAATGGAATGAGGAAAATAGTGTTACAAAAGTAGTTTTAAAAATACAAATACTGACTGTATAATAATACTAATGATATGGTGAGCAGGTAAAATGCATGTTATTGTGAGCAAATAGAATTTTCTGTCCAAGCAACATACGAAGGTGAGTTGATTTCCCATGCCCTACACACAACCGAAATCGTTTTCTTGTGGTTTGTAGATGCAAGAGGCACTTTTAGCCATACTTCTTAGCTTTATATGATTAGGTACACAGGATTTTTTTTTATTCGTAAAAAAAGAAATGTTGAACTGAATATTTGTCGTAGACAAATAAAAAGTCTTCTTTTCCATAATTTAAAAATTACTTTCAATTCAAAAAAAGCTTGATCTATATACTTTTAACAGAAGAATCGCCCACTTATTGCGAGCTATTTGTGCGATTCATAAGCACACCAAATGTAGAATTCATACCGATTGCAGAGCTCATAGTAGAAACGTGTTTCAGTAAATTTTTCAGCGTACTCAGCATGCGTTTAGTTGTGATTGGCCTAAATGCGAGAGAATATTATTTTAAATCTTTTTATTGTTGCAGTGAGAGTTTTCTACTACTAAATCCTCTTAAGTTGAATTGACATATGATAATAGTTCAAATTTGCGAGGCACATCCTAAAATAGCCTTGGTGTTGCTTAAAAACTGGATGTTTATATAACTAAATTAAACCTGTAATGTTAAAATTGATGTTTAAAAGTATGATAGGTTTGTTGAAGGGATTTTTGTGCAAAATGAAATTGATTTTGACTCCTTAACAATCGCAAACCATTGTCTAAATGGAGTCTATTCACCGATCACTCCTAAAATAAGCATACACCTGCTATGGAATACTGGATTTGAGTTTCAGTTATTCTTAAATACGTAAAGCTAAACTTTGAATCAATTTAATTAATTACAAAGAGTTACATTTAGATTAACTTAATTGAGTCAATAAACTACATTTAGGTTAAAATAACTTAATATGAAAAAAATTGCAATAAGAGATAAATCCAAATTACACAGTTACTTCAACATTATCTGGCAGAATAATCGCTTATCTCTCCCAATCAGATTTATGAATAAATTTATATCTCCTAGAATCGAACGCATTACCCTTACACACACCATTGCCAGATGGAACAATATAATGGCTTTTCAAAGGAAAAAAAAAAGTGCAACTTTTATCCTTCTAAAAATAAAATTTCTAAGCACACAAGATGCAATGACAATCTTTCTTATTTTAAATAATTATCAGTAATGTACGAATGGGTCTTCGTACGGTTAAGTGGAGTTTGCCAATACTCATATATGTCACATCTAACATCTGTTTTAAATTATATAGAAATGTTAGTTGCATTTTCTCGCTCTGAGATTTGCAACAGATTTCAGATCAAAATTAACATAACATAGTTGAAGAATTTCGCATGAGCTTTATATTACGGATACAAATAGGCGTATATTTGATATTCAGGAAACTGAAAATCGCAAGTGGAACAACAATGTCAAAAAAATAACTCATACGATCTTATTTCAAATCCTGCAAAATGAAGATTGTTCATGAAAAAAATTAAAACAATCTACTATGTTAATACTAGGGAAAATATTTGCGGTTTAAAGATTCTATGACAGAAAAACCATGGCAGCCGGTTCTTTTTATGCAAATAACGTTAGCTATGTTTTCATTAAGAGTGCTGCGTGTTATTGAAATCTTTGCAAGAAATAATGAATTCCGTTTCAATGAAAAAAGGATTATTGGAACACTTGCTTTTGATTGTTTTAAGGAAGGAAAAAAAATTGATGTGACATGTTTAGGCTTAATTTGTTTTTAAGCCTTTTGTTTATTATCGTGAAATATTTTTTTATATTTTATTTAGCCTGCTATTGTCCACATGAACATGAGTGCTATTTAGATGAATCTGGAAACACGGCTTGCAGATGTCCTAAAGGAAAAATTGAACAAAACATTCACGGTTTACGTTCTTGCGTCCGTAAGTATTAATTTTAATTGCTTAATTTAAGCTTTCAAACTAAAGGACCGTATGAGTTTTGATAACAGTTCCAGAACACATTTCTCTCGAGATCTTCAGAGCATATGGGCTTGAGTAACGCCAACGAAGTCGTGACTCAGACTTAGTTCTGTGACCTAATGTGGAATTTTTAAATGGTAGACCAAATAAAATGACCTAATCAAAAAGTTCTTGACCAGATTTCAATGTAGATCTGCTTGATATATGAACCTGAAATAATAAGCTCATGACATAGCGCCTTATTCATTTCTGTGAAATATCGAGAGAAACAAAAGACTGGATAGCGAACCAAATATCATACTGGTTATCTAAAAATGCTTTAAACTTCCGGTGAAACCAGTCTTTATGAGAATTTACCTCTCTTTAAAATGGTTTAAATCTCTCTTTAACATAAAAAAAAAGATTTTAAGAAATGTACTGCCAACATGGATGTACCATAAGTACTGTGTAATATAACAACAAAATAAATATAAGGCATCAATGAAAAATTGGTTCTGGCGGTATTTTGAATTATTAAATTACTGGCAAAAGAAATGAATTTATTTTTATAATTCAGATTGCTATTGCCACGACACTCAGGAATGCTTCTTGAATGAAGCCGGATCAGTGGACTGCAGATGCCCTACTGGATATATTGAAAAAATGGAGAAGGGTGTAAAAACATGCATTGGTAAGTATTTTTTTTAAATAAAATTAAAGATATATTTCAGATACGATTTATTGATATCTATTCTTTTTATTTAAATACAGATATTTTTTGATTCAGAATAAATATTCATAAACCTACAGGTAAATCATATGGATCGCAAAAATAACATACAGCCGCTGTAGAATGAAATTGTGGAAAATAATAACAAGATACAAATAATATGTCTTTGGACTTATTTTTCCAATGTTTCTATACATATTTATTTGATGAATTCTCCGTAAAAAACTCAGTACCGACTGAGTAAACTATATCCAAATTAACATAATAAACCACATATTAATGGTTAAATTTCGTTGTGCACTCTATTACCTTTATCCTTTGTTGGTTTTTAAATCCCTGAAGATGCTTATTATGTGCAATGTCCATCTAGTTATTTGAAACTGTATGTAGTTTCGCCTAGACCTGTTCTCTTTTTTTCAAGACAACTTCTTATAGCTTACATAATCCTACAAATTTTTTCAATTTTATACCTTTTAACTCATAAAATTGTTGGTCAATTATTCTGTATTACCCGTTTTATTACATTTTCTGTTCAGATGGATCCAAACTGAATATTTAAAGATATCCAAACAGAATCATAATTGTCACCAAGTTAAAAAAAAAAAAGTTACGTCATTCTGTTTTGTCGCCACTATAAAATGATTGCGTTATTCCATTTTATCATCAATAATCATTAATAATATAGCTAGAATTTGGCGCAGATCACCAATTCCGATCTTTGGTGAAACAATAAAGTCAATGTTCCTCCTAGAACATATCTATCTTTTGCCTCCATGTTTCCTACAGTTTAGATAAAATCGTGCTCAGTAAAATTGCTTTTAAAACTTATGAAAGTGGATTTTTAAATCAATTTAGCATCTAATTAAAATTTATTGTTCATAAGGTGTAAAAAATTGCTTGCACTGATAGATTTTATCAAAGATTTTTCGAAATAGCATGCCATTTTACCATTGTTTTATGAACGATACTGTAAACAATTATACTATTATTTAATTATCTTCTTCTTTTATATTTACAAGATCAAGAAAAAAAAACAATCAGTTTATGGGTAATTTTACATAAAATATCTAAGCTCATTTGACGAAATATAATAACAAGCTTTTGCAAAAGGTTGAATTTGCCTGTCCAAATGCCATCTTATTAACACATTTTTCGATATTCGAACGCCATCGTGAAGATATCTTAACAATATTATTGGATTTTTTGTACTAAAAGAGAATAAGAGACGCCGAAGTTTTCAGTCAGCCACTGATGAACATTTCAAAATGGGCCTTCCGTCAACTCTTGTTGAGACGCAATTATATATTTGTAAGATATATTCCTATGATTTCTGAAAATCTGGACTTCAGAAAAATTTTATTTCACGCAATTTTGATTCATTACCTGCATTTCAGCAAAATCTATAGCTTATTTATTGACTAAGGAACAAAACCCAAATCTAGTCACAAGTTGTCAGAAATTGCTGGATCATTTAAATGTTGTTTTTGAATGGTTCGAACTCATCACAAGAACTGATCTCAAAGTCACCTTAAAAATTAAGATACCTCCTTTAGTAGCCCATCCCAAAGAACAAAAGGACCCCCTGGAGCATTTCCAGTAACGAAAGATAATAAATAGAAGTGGAACTTGCCCTGAAGAAGAAACAAGCCGTGTTAAATGTTTCTCTTCCAAAAGCCTTATTTTGAAATCTCATATTTTAAAGATAAAACTATGTATTTTTTTGAAAATGAATTCCAACGTTTAAATAAGATTTTGGTTGAGTACAGAAGGAAATAATTGATAACAGAAAATGATAGAAGCAGGAATTATTTGTAGTGATTGAATTTTGAAGCGTTAGGAAATAAACGTTCATAGATGGCGCTAGACAACTAGCGCGAGTGTAATTAAAAGAGTGAGGTCATTCGAGTGTTTGCTCTTGGAGAAGAAGGAGTTACTGAGCAGAGTAACTCGAACGAATCTGCAATAAATTTGTTGTTAAGTTTTCTATTTGCCTATTTATTCAGAGTTCTCACGAACCAGCCACGACATTATTATTATTAAAAGTGAAGCAAATACAATGCACTTTATTGCGTAATTATTGCAAATAATTTGTAATCAGGAATTACACAATTATTTGCTACCTTTCTTGTGTGAAATACCTTCAGAGATTTGATTGCGTACTTTGTA
This sequence comes from Argiope aurantia, assembly GCA_026543865.1. Taxonomy (NCBI): domain Eukaryota; kingdom Metazoa; phylum Arthropoda; class Arachnida; order Araneae; family Araneidae; genus Argiope; species Argiope aurantia. The sequence continues at coordinate 84,419 of JAPMOR010102247.1, read as the reverse complement.
GAATGTGACTGTGGTGTCTACGGAATATGCAACTTTGTGGAAGAAGAAAAGAAATGCACTTGCGCCCCTTCAACGGCAGAGTTGGATGGGAAATGTGTAGGTAGGTAGTATTTTTTTTTATTTAAAAAATAAGCACTTAAATGCTGCTATGATATTTCTATGTTTTCTCGTATTCAAATAGAAAAAATTTCGACCTGCTGATTTTGACGAATATCTACGTCTCAGACATCGTTGAATCCAAAAAACACATTATCGGAATTATTTGTGGATATTTATGAGTGTAATTACTCAACGATGCTTTAAATTGGGTGGAGTCAAATTTGCAGATATCTGCGAAACTTTGGCCGAAATATGTCGAAGAAACGTCTTTCTATCCCTAAGAACACAACTCAAAAAACGCGCAGAATTTATTGATGGAATTAACAGATTTACCATAAAACATAGAGATGTGTAATAAATTTTAGACCAAATCTGGTGAAGAGGGACCATTTTTTGGTCTTTATATTAGCTTATACAAGAAAATGATATTCCAAAAACTCTATGACATAAATAAATAAAATTCAATATTTGGCAGGCATTAAAATTGAGATTTTTCAATTTCAATCGGAAAGGAAGATTCAATCTCACACAGTTACTAAACAAAAAAAGCAAAAAGGTATTTTCACGACAAACGTAGATTTTTTTTATCTTTAAGGAATTCTTAAAAAATTTTCTCGGTATAGAGAAGTATTTTTTCTGAATAATAGGAAGAAACGGCCTTAATCTAACGACAAATATTTAAATAAAAAAAAATACCGTATCTTATTTTTTCCTATGTTAAAAACAGAGAAGGTATTGTATTGTCCAAACCTCGAAATTCATGAATCGCCACATCCTCAAGTTCGAAAAACACATTTTTGGTATTAGTTCTATCTGTCAGTCTGTCTATCTGTCTATGGATACGATATTATTCTCAAAACCGCTTCAATCTAGAACTGAGAAATTTGAATACTGATGTCCCTTAAATATTGGTATAAAGGGGAGATAGGGCACGTCTAAAAGACCGAGAATTGCATAGCAACTCATGACCGGAAACGTCATGGGAAAATTGTATCAGAGGCTCAAGAAATGAAGAGACACGAGGCAGAGATTATCAGAAATATTTATTGTTCATAAATTATTCTGTAGTAAATGATATCATATGTAAATGTTATAAAACATATTCGAAGTTCCCCCACTTCAAGCTATGCACGCAATACATCGACAGATCACGGATTAGAGAGCCCCGTCAAGCACACTTCTATTTCCTTCAATATCTGGAGTTACTCAATTATTCTTGAAACCAGATGCATTTCGGACTCGACAGACATTGTACTATATATAAGTTAAGTGGCTTCAAGTGCTTCCACAGAAAAAAATCCAAGTGGCTTAAATTAGTAGAAAATGGGTGTCAGGCAATCAGTCCACCACTTCTAATTCATCATTGCCCAAACGACACTATTACATTTGTCTGAACATACCTTCCTAAACGGAGAGGTATCCTATCATGCTGAAACCATACGTTGCGTCTCACATTCTGTGGCAAGGGTGAAGTGAGCCTGGCAGAACCTCGTCCAAAATGATGAAATAATTTTCTGAGGTCAGAAGTGATGGCAACAGGTAAGATCTGATGAAGCATTCACTGACAAAGCCAGCTAAAATATTTACTGAGAAACAATGATGCGCATTATGCGTTGTCACGCCGTGAGGGTTCCTGTGAGTCCATGAAAGCGTATTGTGCTGGGTCAAAACACCATCTCGAGTGAAGTACGCTCATCCGTAAACAAAACATAAGACAAGAAATGAGCATTTTTGGGCACATTGGTGGAGATATCACTGTGCAAAACGTGCACGTGCAGGATAACTTTACTTTCTGGAGATGATATAGATGTAAGATTCCGCCTCGCAAAATAATAATCAGTGCGCAATCTACGGCAGCAGTTATTACAGGTATATTGGATTACTCTCTACGACTGACAACACATTCTACATATCGTCATGCATAGAGTAAATGACATTTATGGTCTCAATGTACCTACTACCTCTAAAGACTCGTATTCGTTTAAATTGTGATACACATTAAAAACTAATCCGGTGGTCCAGTACATTTCTCTGTGGGGACCCTTCTTGACACAATCTCTGAGTTGGTCGTGCATTACCATTAACCAATCTGTCCACGAAGTTAATATCTGCTAACTTATTGTTCGTGTGACTATGCATGATATTATCAAGGAAATTACTGTTGTAATTATTATGAAAAAGAGGGCACTTCCCCTTCAACGCTTATGTGAACAGCTCAACCTATCGGTCGGCATATGATGAAGTTTTCAGTCAGGGTTTGTTATGTAATTCTCCATCCTTTTGATTTGTAAATCTCTCTCAAATTTTGAAAGAAATACATTCAGCTGAATATCTGTTTAGCTATCCGAATACAAGTGAATTCAAGAACTGCAAAACATAACTACTATAATATAAACTACATAAATAAAATTTAGTTCACAGGTTTAGTATCTAAAGTGTGGATCTCAAATCAAATTTTTAACCAAATCAGTCAAATGCTTAACTGACTTTTGTACGCATGGAACCGCAATGATTTAAATCAGTAATATTCTATAGGTGATTTTATAATTAAGGTGTAGCTCAGAGTGAAATTTTATTTCCAATTGGTCTAAAAAAAGCATCTAAAATAAGTATTCATTCTGTAGATTGTAGCGGTTACAATTACTGCCTTCTCCTTTCTTCATAGGTGGCGCTACTAGAGCCACCTATCAAGAGCCATGTTTTCCCATGATTCCTCATTCTTGTCTCTTGTGTTGTCCATGCTTGCCGTGTGAATTTGTTCTTCAATATGCTTGTGTAAAATGTTTGTGCCGTGGAACCTAACGGGCTAATAAAAAGTAGTTCCTGAAACTGAACTCAATTCTTTGATCCATGGCATAACACCTAATAAAGAGTCTCGTCCCTCTACAAGATTGAGTAAAAATGATGGATTCACTCCACAGATTTATATATCGAAACTGGTGTTCGTAGATACCTTGCATGGCTTTGGCAACTGTACTCAAGGTCTACAATTTTAATGCAGTGGTAGGGCAATGAGATATTTATTCCAGAGTCGGAGAGACCCATCCCCCGTATTCCTCACGAACTTTCGAGCACAAAATTACACAAAAACAATTTCAACACGACTTCAAAATTAAAAACTTTATCTTTTCAACTATAGCAGTTCTATTTGTAAAATTTATCTTTCCAATTTTATTGTTTTGAAAATATTTGACAATATTACGGGGTGGTTATAATTAAAGTTCTACTTTGAAATGGTCATAAAAGGAAAAGTACTGGACTAAATGTTATCAAACTTAGTAATAGATTAAAGAAAGTCATGAGAATTTCTTTTCCACCAAAAAAAAAGTACAAAAACTCAATACAAGGGTAGAAATGAAACTGTATGCCATATTGTTAAGCAAAATAGGATTAAACAAAATAGGACAGTAGGTTTAAAATATGTTTACTCGTTTCTGAAATGTGTTACAAAGCATGTTCAATGTGGAGTCCACCATTTTCTGAAAGCAAGTTAAATCACATTATTGCATTCTCAACAATCTCATGTCGGTGTATCACTTCTTTCAGCTCCACCCAATTGTTTAGATTATCACCATAAACAGTGCTTTTGAGATAACACATATTGAACAGACTTTGTAACACGTTTCAAACATATTAAACCAGTTAAACGCATTAAACCGGTGTCTTCATGTCCTATTTTGCTTAACAATAGTGCATATAGCGCCATTTCACAACTGGTGGCGAGTTCTTGAACTTTTTTTTTGGGGGGGGGGGGAAGAAAAGAAATTCCCATGACCTCCTTTATATTATTACCCAAGTTTGATATCATATGGTCCAGTAGTTTTCCTTTTATTATCATTTCAAAGTGGAACTTTAATTATAACCACCTGTATTTTTCATTGCTTGTATTTATATACTCACGAGCGCTGCAAAGTTATTAATTAAACTTTTCGGATGTATATATCGGTTTTATACCACTATAATTAAATTTTAGAAATGAAGATAGACAAATCACAAATCAACTTTAAGCATTATTGTATTACATTTTTTTGAATTAAATTTTTGAATAGCCTTTACATTCCTTTCCATCATTTTAAAAACAGTATTAGAATTGAAAAAAAAGAGAAGTGAAAATTTATTAATTTAAATTTTTGAACTCTTTTTTTTTTATTTTATTTGTTTCATGTTTACAAAGATGGGGGTCTTGTGATTAACATTTTAATTGAAACTTGTGATCATTTGCGTTTTGAAATTTTCCACACCCATGAATTCTCAATGAATTTTTTTTTAATATTTTAAAATTATAATTATCAATTTATAGTAATTAATTAAATTGGTTTTTAATTGGCAAGAATAAATAATCTTATTTAGTTGCCAATAATTTTATTCATTTGAATGCTATAACAATAATTTAATATTGTTAAAAAGATTTAAAAATATTTTAATTATATACTAGTAATGGAACATGAGAATGAGTATAAGACAAAATTAAATGAATATTTCATTATAAACTGAAAATAAAAATAATTACATTGAAAAATTCTATTTTTAGTAGATTACTAAAAGTATCTTCTTAAAAGACTATTTTATTAAATTGTGGTGGAATGTAGATTATTATGATCCATGCTGGAAGCAACGGGATGAATGTTGTTGGGAACAATAATCACATTCACACACTCAAACAAACACTAACACAAAGACAAGACAAGAAAACTTTCACGCGCACAGCTTAATAGAACAGCATTGCATCACATTCTAATTACACTTGCATTGCATTATGGGATGGCCTCATCAGGCATCGCCATCTGGTATCCAAAAGAGAAGATAAGAGTAATGTAACTCCTACAAAATTCATTTATTTTTTTCATTCATATTTTTTCATAGAATGCGATTGTGGCTTGGATGGCTTGTGCAGATTTGAATCTGGTCAAAAGAAATGTGTCTGCAGACCCAAAACTATTGAAAGAGATGGGAAATGTGTAGGTACGAAAAATATTAATTATATAATTTCGACCAAAGATTTCTTATCTGTTTTCATAATCGGTTTCTTTTCAAATATGAAAGAACAAGTGTTTCATAAAAATTATCTTTCATTTGTGGAACACTTGCCTAGTAAATACTTGTTTACTTCAAGAAATAATATAAAAAATGCCTAGTTATTGGATGGGGAAAATACATTTTTTTTTTCGACCTGGCTTTTATACAGCACAAAAAAAAATAGAAGATTGTAATCTAAATTTGTTTCAGCTTTATATTAAATAATTCTAAGTTAATATATTAAAAATATAAGCAGAGAAATTTGCAAGACAGATTTTAATATTGATGTGCAATTTGCTGTTCAGGTATGTTTTTCAACTCACTAGTGTTTATGTTAACTTTTTAAAACAATATTTTCATTTAAAAGTGTTATTAAATAATTATATTGGAAATTCATTAATACGAAAGACAGTTGCTTCTTACATAATATCATGCTTAACTCATAAAACAAAATTAAATAACGAGTTAAATATCAAAAATATTATATTCAATTACAAAAATAGAAATATTAAGGTAAAGTTACGTAAAAAATTAACAGTTGTTTAATATAAACAGAATGTTTTTCTACGATGTGCAGTAGTTTCAAACTTTTAATTGGCGGGAATCGCATCATGTTGATGAGGTAATGTCTCTTTGAATTTTCTTCCTGTCTTTTTTTATACATGATTAACTAATTATTATTAATCATTTAAGTTCCATTCATTAACAGTTATTATAAATAGTTATTAATGGAAAACCAAATTAATTATTAATTCAATAATCGCATTCTATACCGAATAAATATTTTGTTTTCATTCAACAAATTAGGTCCTGAATGTTAATACAATTAAGTCAAATTATTCATGTACAATTTTAAACTTTGATTGAAAACCTACTGTAACAAAATTCTTACTACCTGTTTCTATAAATTGATTCTATCAACGTCCTTTTTAACCCTTTTTAAGGCGGTGTTAAATATCTTATTACTGCTTTAAAGTATCTCCGAAACATTGTAAGCCCAAAACTAACCAGAAACGGATAAAAGTGTCATGTTCAGCATGTAACGTTCCATTGTGTGAAGCTCCTTGTTTTATGTCGTTTCACCAAAATAATTAAAAATAATGCATATGGTAATTTACATAATATTTGGTTCTTCTGCCACTTATTTCATGTGTAATTAATATATTTTTAATTTTGAAATAACTAATAATAAATATTTTTACAAAAATGCATATTTATTTGTGAAATTATTTATATTCCATGTTTTTTCATTTGAATAAGTCAGTCCATTGTCATTGCTTGTATTGGGTGGGGGTTAATGTAAATTTTGAAAGAAATGTGCCCGTTAAAATATTATTATATTCTAAAGTTTTTTCCTCAACCTAATTCAAATTTATTTTGAATTTCTTTATATAATGTGTACAAATAGCTTTCAAATTATAGATACAGACAACGTTCCTCATTTAATTTAGTTACGAGGGTTGTACTTTAATAGTGACAACACTGCTGTAAAAACGCCAAGCGACAATACCAAAGAATGTCGCGTGTACCACACGTTAGCTTCATACCTACCTCACCTCTCAGCAAAAAGACTCGCCCTTCCTTCGTCATGCGCATGCCGAGTGACGCGAAGAACTGATCCTTGTATGAGCTTGCGGTCTAGAGTAAGTGTTATCAGGATGTTTTCAAAACAAGAACAACGAAATTGGATAAAAATTGAATGTGCCAGAGGTTGTACAGCACGGCAATGTCATGTAGGGCTTCAAGAGGCTTGCGGGGTAATCTGCTTTACCTTACAGATCTGTTGCAAGATGGGTAAAACCCTTCAAGGAAGGACACCAAAATGTGGCAGACATGCATCGGTCAGGTAGCCCCAGTGTCAGCGAAGCAGAAGTGCATGCTGTTGCCGCACTAATGGACAGTGATGGATGCCAAGCCATTTGTGAGCTGACCCGACAGACCGGATTTGTGCATACGACTGTGTTGCACATTCTGAAGGAACTCCCGGGCATGAGAAAAATTGCTTCACGGTGAGTTCCACATCATTTGACGGAAATGCAGAAATGGCTACGATACGATGCTGCTCGAACCCACCTGGAGCGCTATGAGCGCGAAGGAGAGACTTTTTTACATCGTATCATTACGATGGATGAGACTTGGCCAGATCGTACCAGCCAAACCTGAAACGACAATCGGATGGGGACATTATGGGTCACCTCGAAGTTCGAAATTTCTTCAGAACCCCAACAATGTGAAAGTTATGCTGATTCTCGTGTACGACTGGGATGCTGTCATTCTAACGCATACCGTTTCCCACAGATGGCCAACAATGCGCAGTGTTACTGCTCATTTTTGGAGCACCATCTCAGAGAAAAAAACGGCGACACTTTCTGCAGAACGTCCCTATCATTTTGCATGACAATGCTCGGCCGCATGCAGCGCAAGCTGTGGCTGATTTGCTCGATCGATGGAGCTGGGAAGTATTTTACCATCCACCATACTCCCCAAATCTAAGCCCTTGTGACTTTGACTTAATTCCTAAAATGAAGAAACCACTTCGTGGCATTCGCTCAACACTATTCCAGAGGTTTTTGTGGCAGTAGACCGGTCCATTCGAACGATCAACAGAACAGGCGCTACTACAGGTGTTTTGCGACTTTCACATCGTTGGAAACGGGTTGTACACAATGCTGGTGACTATATTGAAGATCTGTAAAACATGTCAACATGAATCACTTTTGTATTCCATGCAAATAAATAGACGCCACTATTAAAGTTCCAACCCTCGTATATTAATGAGAAGGGAAAAGACTTCACAGTTTTGATTGTTGGCCAAAAGGCGAAGCATCACCCTCATCATTTTTCAAACAATTCATATAAAATAACTAAATCAAACTATCTTCTATGCTTTTTTTGCGCGTTTACATTTTTCAGTATTATATTACTCATTTAATTAAGCTGTCATTTTAATAAATGAATTTTATTTTTAATTACCTTTCACAGCTATCGAAACCAGCACATTAGTTACAACTCATTCATCAAGTCTGATGACAACAATTCTGACGTCAACGATTGCCTGTAAGTATCGTTGCTTTCAAGTAGAACGATTACTGTTTTCTATTAAATGGCGTCTTGAATACAAACATTTCCTTCCATTTAAAAATCTTTATTACCTTTTTCGTAGTATTTAAGTTTTTAAAATTAATTCTAAATGTGAATGTTCCACAAAAATTTATTGCAAAAAGGGAGAGGAGATAATACTCATCAGTTTAAAGAGTATAAGATTGCAATCTATTTAGGACGATTAATAGGAAAAACTTGCAGTGCATCAAAAGGCAAAGAATCTGTAATTGTGTTCCAATTATGATATCTAAAAAAAAGAAGAGATGGTAGTATATTGGAAAACGAAAAATTTGAGCAAAGCGACTCAAGTTGATTTTAACACTCGGATTTGATGCTCAAAAAGGAAAAAAAAATTAATATTGGAAATTGCTAATAATAGTCAAAAAAAGAAATTATGCAGTACACTCCCGAGTATCCGGTTCGCGACTATCCGGCTTCCGTGCTATCCGACCTAGTTTTCTTTTATCGTGATTAATTGAAAAAGGCAAGGCATTGCATTGGAAACATTGTCAAGACACTGGAAGCGGGCGTCTGCCACGAACCTTCTATACGTCGTGTGCAAAATACATGTTGTGACAGGAAATTAAGCAGCGTTCTGCTCATTGTTTCATCCGTGTATAAACATATATAAACTACAAGTACAGAACTTCTTATTTTAACTCGACACATTACCGGCAACTGCTTCTGTGATTCACAGGGCGGAGTCCGCGTTCACATTCTAAGTGGTTCGAAATAAATGAAAGACTTAGTGCAATGAGGTTCGATATAAAAACTTTGTCCCCTGGTTTTAGTGGGCAAAGAAGTGTATTTACAGAATTCCGGCTTATACAGCTATTTTTTGTTATCCGGCCTGCTTTTCGGCCACATTAGGCCTGGTACACGGGAGTGTACTGCACATGCAAATTGAATCCTTTATCAAAAGGGAGAACGGAGTGAGAATCCACTAAATCTAGTGGTAGTGTAGACAACTGTTAACACCTCACTGGTAACTGAATAAATCGGTTAGCAAGCGGCACATTCCTGCACACTTTCTTACAATATTAGTCCATTAAAAGATGTCTAATTGATGTTGCACGCCATTTTGCATCTTTGCTAGTGGATTTCCACAACTGACAATGGAAATTACTACTCCGATCCATGAGAATGTAATTTTAAGAAGATCAGCCAACACTATTGAATATTGCTTCTTTGACAGAGACACAATAGCGTACGTTTGTTTTTCACTCCATATGCAAGTGTTATTATTACTTCACTAGTATTCCTGATAATTATTGAACGATTGTTCTATAAAATGTCTCCCTATAGCTCTTACAACCCAATTGTTAACTGAATACATTGGTTTATTGAACACTCAACCTGCAGGAGAAGAAATGCGTATCTCCATCTCCATTAATTAGTTATAGTTAGTCACTTCATTAATCCTGTCAGTAATATAATATCTAGCTCTTCTTCGGTCTCGGTCGACGCGCTAAACAATAGACAAAACACGGAAAGGAGAAGCACTTAAAATAATGTTATTTTATCTTATTGATACTGAAAAAATTTGAAATTTCATAATTATTTTTTGCTATAAATATTTGCAATGTTATAAGTAATTGAAATTTTGCTTACAGATACTGAATTGAAAGAAAGATTTTAATGAATGTTTTGCGGCAGCTAATAGATATTTACTTTTTCATTAGTGAAAAAATATGCAAATAATTCGTTCCGAGAGATGTTTTGTATACCCTTCTAAATGATTCCTTTTATCCTTTATTTTCCAGATTGTTCTTGTGGAGAAAACTCAAAATCGTGCGTCTATAACTGGGATAAGGAGAAAATATGCGAGTGTTTTCCTGGATATGCAGTAAAGGACGATTATTGCTTCGGTATTGGATTTTAATTCTTAAAAATGTAATTAAGAAATGAAATCTGTCATCTCAGTATTATCAGAAATTCACACATATTCTATGCGCTTTCGTAAGTGAAAATCATTGATCTGTTTATCATTGCAGGGTCCCGTGACCAACCCTTTTCGACCATTGTATTTCATTAAAAGATAGTAAGCAGAAAGATGAGCCGTTATTACTTCTCTTTATTCGCGAATAATCTGAGTTCACCCTACTGCTAAATGTAAACTTCTCCCCTTTTTATCTTTCCTGTCATCCCTTTTGTGATGAAAAAATGCCTCCTGAGGCATGCGCAAAATCGCGAAGGATCTATCTAGGACACTATCTTTTAAATATAAAATATAAATCAGAAAAATCCATTCAAAACATCTGTACAACACTTTACTTATAATGAAATGATCAATGTTGAAGCTGTAAAAACTTATGAAACCAGTTACATAGAGTTTTGATTTTGTTTTCAATTCCGCAGTTGCACCCATTTGTAACTCTAACCCCTATCTCCACAAATAATAAAGATATGTGTTTGTGCTTACGTAGGAAATTTCATCACTTCTCCGTAATAACTTCTGAAAATTTTGCAGCACAATAATGAATTTTGCATAATTTTAAAATTTATAATGTCTTATTAATTATACTGACTTAACTATCATGCGAATTCTGTTTGAATGTTGGAAATTTTTTTAAAAGAAATATTTTTGATTATTTTAATTTTAGATTCTATTCTTAAATTGAAATTTAAAAATTTTTCATTATTTCGTCAGTAAATATACCATCATCTACTTCAATTTTTGAAATCTAAGGAAGAATAATTCTCCTAAATATTTTTATTATTTACATAAGGAATAAAAAGGGTTATTATATTACCATGAAATTTAGATAACCCTTGGAAAATTATGTTTGTCACAGCACTAAGAAAGGTTTCAAGAAAATTAATGAAATCTACTTAACTGTACTGGGTTACATTTAAGGACTCCACTCTGTTAGGATAGTTTATATACATAATGGGCAGAATAGGTATAAGGTTATTAAAATAACACAACTTCGATATCAGTCACTATTTGATGTTTCATTTTTTTTCCGAGGAAGGGGAATCATAAACATTAAATAGTGTTTATAAGAATTAGTCAAAAATAAGCAAAACCGGTATTAGTGGCGAAACAACTGGTCGCTAAAGATGGCACGTCAGTAATAAAAATAACAATTTTCTAATATACATTTGTTGCAGTATTCAGAAAAAAGAACTATGTTTTATCAAAAATAAAGAAATAGAAATAAAATTGTAAAAACGCGAGACAGCGATAAAAAAAAAACGCGAAGTAAGTTTAGTGAATGATTAGGAGTTTTTCTTATAATACTCAATAAAGCATCCTTGTTATATTTCTTTCCAAACGTTTTTACGACGATGTTTTATCCTGCAACTTTTTATCCCTCCCCGGGGGGCACGTCGAAATGAGGATGAGAAGTTTCTGGCATAGTGGTCGGTTGTTGCGACCCTGGAGGGTACACGAAAGGGTGGGTGTCTGACTCCTCCCATCAATGATGGGACGTATTTCCTTAGGGAAGGGTTGTACCGTGGTCGGTGATGGCCCTTAGAACTCATCCACAGTTCCCGCCAGTGTAGCTGTTGTGGCGGTCCAGTCATTCAGTTATTTTATATGTGTACCTTCGGGCGGATTGGAGAGTCAGTGATATGTCTGTCCTCTAATTTTTTTGTTAAAATATTATTTCCCTATAGCACACTAATAAAAGTGCATGTCTTAAGACTTCTATTTCCATTTTTATTCCTTTCTGATAGCTAATCTCTTCTGCTTTTCATAATCTATTATTATTATTTATATTTGTTAGATTAGAAAATATAAAACTTTAGACAGAAAAAAACTTTCAGATAAAAATCTTCTGAAATTCGTTGCATCTCATATTGCATCAATATTAAATAAAATTAAACCAATGTGTAATAATTAAATTCTGAAAGTAACGGGCGCACATGCAAAAAAAAAAAAAAAAAAAAAAAATTGGAGTGAATTTCCGAAAACAGAGTTGAAAATAGGAAAGAAATGAAATTTTAAATAAATGCGTCTAAGGTATTTGTTGGGATGAAGCGAGCGGACTATTTATCACGCGTAGGAATATCTGTGTGATTACGCTTCTGACTCATCCCTGCGCATTCCCCCCCCCCCCTCCGCGAACTGCGTAACCGTCTTTTCGTTTTCTATGTCTAATAAATGTGCTGTCTTCAAGAACCATGCTGAGATTTATTGAAAAGTAACAACAGTACTATTGTCTGCGAAAACGAAAATTTTTTATTTATAATTTTCTTGGTAAATTCTTTTTATGCTGACGAATTATTTATGCATTATGGCGATTGATGACATCGAGGCACAAGGAGTGATAAAGATTTTGTTGAAAACACATACGCATGGGTTTTTTATGAAGCTGCTGCCCCTTTTTTTATGGTACCGCCTAACGACAAATATTGTCTGATATCAACTTATTCTAGAATTCAAACCAGTCCTTGAAACATGCATTGGCAACATGAGTATAATTTAACCCTTTCGCGACGGGAAGCGCAAACGTGTGCTTATCGCTGAGGCCAGCAGTCTCTTTCGCGAGTGTCTGTCCAGGGCCAGAGGGTTTTTTGCTATTAAGCCTAAATCCGTGAAATTACCGAAATAGCAACGCGTTGTTTAATAATGTTCTGTAATATGTTATAGAAACACTATCACTACTAAACGAATCTGATTCAGAATCAATATCTAAAATATTTTGCGTCATTTCTGCTATTTCAAGCTCAGTTCAACACTTTCAACCTTCTAATGGTAGAAAGACAAAAATTCGTCTAAAAGATCTAATTTTCCACTAAAAATTGAACTGCAAACCGAAATACCCAACGCTGTAGTGAAAATAAAACTCCCCTGCTTATTATAAACAATTATCACGTTCGAATTGAAAGAGGGTCATAAAGCATGCCGATGCCATTCGGAAACATTCTTTTCCTCATATATAATCAAAAACCGCGTGTATGTGAATCATGCTACTTACATTTTGAGTAGCAGGTCAAATCTACGTGCATCTGAAACCATACAATGCCATCTTGTACCAAAATTTATAGTTTTTAAAACGTTCCAGGACACTGACACAAATGTGGGGCGGCCGGAGGTGAACAAGAAAACGCTCAATGAAATGAGTTTGTGGTGAATAGCTTATAATCCAGTTAACAGCTACGCTACACGAGCAATTGTTTTTGTATCATGGTCATGTTACTGGACTGCGAACCACAAGGTTCCAGGTTCTATCCTCGCACATCTCAATCCCCTACATTGGTGACCTCGGACGATGAACCTCCAACCTTCGCACAGCTGTTGTGGTGCCATCTACCCACAGCAAACCAAAGTCGTCAGACTCACTTGACGCAGCAACAGCATCAGCAACCACTCACCCACACACGCTCGCCATAACGCTTGGCTCTACTCAAATGGGCACAGGCGCATTAGAAACAACAGCTAATACATCATCACTCAACAGCCATATCGTTCGTCTCGCCTCCGACTCACTGGAGGGAGAGTCTGTAGTGAATAGCTTATAAGCTAGTTAACAGCTACGTTGCACGAGCAATTGCTTTTGTGTCATATTCATGTTACTGGACTGCGAACCACAAGGTCCCAGGTTCTATCCTTGCGCATCTCACTCCCCAACAAGTTCGTTTCTTGCTGGCACGTATCCGTAACAGTCGACGCGAAAGGGTTAAACTTTTAACCCCCTTTTGATCTCTATTAGCGATTTGACAAGGCTAGAAGACCCCTGGGACATGATGTTAACTCTTGGCTCTTATTAACATGACAATGCTCATATATTAAGCATCACTTGTAATGTGATTAGATGTGGCAAATAAATAATTCAAAAAAGTTCTACAGCCAGACCGTTGGACCTACATCTACTAAATTTGGATGTTACTCTTTAGATAATATGTGCTCATTCAGAAGGCGGAGGCGGTATTAGAATTTTATTATTATTATTATTAAAATTTTCACTTTTCTTCTCAACAACTTCAGAATTACTATAGCATTTAATAATTTTTTTAAATTCAGAAATAAACATTTGATTTTCAATTATACAAATTTTGTCTCAGCGAAGCTTTTGATTTGATTTTAATATCTTTTTAATATTATTAAATATGCTTTACAATAAAAAATTTAATTGCATTCATATAAATGCGCTTAATGGCCGTGTTTAATAAGTTTTTTAAGTGCGTGTTACAATTGCTGTGGTAAAAAATTAATTTTTAATAATATAAAAACAAATGATTCAAACGTCAAACATCACCGAGCTATGATATTTCGTTTTACGTAGGTAGCACAGCATGTTGCTCAAAATTATGCAATATTATATTGTATTATATTATATTATTCAATATTAAACATTGTACAGTATTGCGAACATTATCAATATTGTACAATACATGTGTTGGTAGAAACTCATAATTTTTAGGATATTAAACAATATTTACAATATTGTAATATATTGAATATTAAAATATATTATTGCACAATATTTTCCACTAGCTGTGCTATCTGGATGTTAAAAAAGTGTATGTGACAACAAATTTTCTTATGCTAATAGCCTTATCAAAGGGATATTTATATAGTTTTTCTACGTGATATAGCTTTTCCTAGATATAGTTTTAAAAAAATAGTCTCACTTTTTTCTTAACATTTTCAGAGTTACTATATACTAAATCAATTTGTTAAAAATTTTTAAATTCAAAAATAAAATTTTGATATTTAATTATACAAATTTTGTCTCAGAGAAGCTTTTGATTTGATTTTAATATTTTAAAATATTATTACATATCCCTCACAATAAAACTTTTAATTTCATTCATATAAATGGCTTTATGGCCATGTGTAATAGGTTTTTATGGGCATATTACAGTTACTGTAGTAAGAAAGTAATTTTTAATAATATGAGAAAAAAATGATTCAAGAGTCAAACATCATCAAGGTTTGAAATTTCATATTACTTAGACAGTAAGGCCTTTTGCACAAAATTATGCGATATTGCATTATAGTATTCTATATTCAACATGATACTGTGAATATTGTCAGTTTTGTATAATACATGTGCTACGTAGGTAGAAACATATAATTATTATTAGCTTTCAAAAATGGTGTGATTGTTCTAAAGTTTTGCTTCTTATGCTATGCCCTAGCAACACACATATTTTGTACAGTATTGCATGAGATTAAGCAATATTTACAACATTGTAAGACATTTAATATTATTATGTTTTATTGCACAATATTGTCCACTAGCTATGCTATCTGGATATTAGAATATTATCTAAGACATCTAATTTTTCTATGCTAACAGTTTTATCAAAGAGATATTTGTAAGGGTTTTCTAAGTGATGTAGCTTTAAAAAAAATAGTCCCTTATTGACAATAGTTATGCAAACATTTTCTCATGTTTTTTTTATTTTATTTTTTTTATTAAAATCTGATTCCCTTTGGGTTAGGCGTATTAAAATGTATATAAGATTCTCAGATTTGAATGAAGTTTCACAAAAATTGCAATTAATAAAGTTTATAATATTATTTGATTTGTTGTTTTTTTTAAAGAAATAACGTTTTCTTCTTTTTACTTCCAGAATGCAACTGCGGGCCTTACGGTTCCTGTAAATTTGTAAATGATCGGAAAAAATGTAGTTGCGCACCTTTTACTGTTGAAATGAATGGAGTCTGTGTAGGTAAGAAAAAAATCAAGAGATGTTTATAGAAATAATGTTTTTTAATTAAAATTTTTTTGACATTTCATAGACAAACGGAATGATTTTTTTCGTTAGATGTAGGCGCTACTTCATCAAAGGGCACAACCGATTCCATCAGTACGTATACAATGATCAGTACGGCTTCAACAGTAAAGGGTAAGATTCAGAATAATTTATTCTTTAATAAATACTTTCGTTACAAGTTCACGAAAATAAATTCTTTAAAAAATCATGTAACACGAAAAACTTTTTGTGTGGCGATTCAATGTTCTTGTAAAATTCCACAAAATAGTCAATATCTGATTGGAAAAAGAACTACACCTTCCTCATGCGCTCAGGCCGCGGTGGCCTGGTGGTAAGGTCTCGGCGTGTGAGCCGTAGGTTTTCAGGTTCGGGGCCCGATTTCACCGAAGACCCGTCGTGTAAGGGGGTCTGTTGCACGTTAAATCCGTCATGCCAAACGTCCTCCCTCTGGTGTGGTGTGGCGTGGACAGAGGTTTGCCAGATCAGGTGTCGTCCTCGTCATCTGACCGCGGTTCTAAATTTCGAGGTCCGTCCCAAAATAGCCCTAGTGTTGCTTTTCAACGGGACATTAATATAACTAAACTAAACTTCCTCATGTGCTCATTTCATATTTCGCATTACTGCCAATGAAGGAAAGGCTGGCGATATACTTAACATCTTGCATCCAAAGACAAGGTATATTATTATAAACTTGCCTATTAAAGATAAATGAGAAGAAAAATGTATTGTAACAATACTTATTTACAGGCGATCATCATGACTAAAGTTTGGTAAGGCATGCATAAACAAAACGTTTTTATAATTCATCTAGGGAAGTCCAAACACAGAGGTAGATAGTTATCCATAGCTCTGTGCTAGTGAATTAAAGCAGATATTTTTTAGAGAAATGAAGGAGCTGTTTATTAAAGAAATTTGCAGTGAATTAAAAGAGCGTGAAAGAAACATCTCATAAACTCTACAATATGAGTCACTCATTAATAGGTAGAACAACTCACTATAACGAATTTCTTCGTGTAGAATTGTATGGAAGGCACATTGAGGGGCGAAAACACACAAAAAAAATTCATCATAAACATATAAATTTACTGTAAAAAAAATCCTTATCTAAGTATTCACAATGCAATCACTTACTTATGACACTTAGGATTACTTAGGACAGAACAACTCATTTCTGTCAGACAAAAAGCAGGTTATAATGAGTTATGGCACTCGCAAAGTTTATACAAAGATTTTAGAATTGTCCATACTATAAAGTTTTTGTGATGCTTTTTTACATTAGCAGATTTTGTAGTTTTACTGCTTGTACTCGATAGTGCAATTGCATTGTTATAAAAATGGGTTGTTAATCTTTCCTTCACTATTTCACACCTTTCTGTTTTAAAATCACCCTGTATAGTGAAGGCAAGACGCACTCTCCTGTGAGATTGATGGCAGCACCTCTAGTGTTAATAGCAATAACCTCTAATGTTAACAACAAAAGTACTGAGCATCGTGGATACTGCGTTTACCTAATATATATATTACAAGCTTAGATGCAGGTAGAGGATGCCAAAAGATCAGATTTTATAATGTAAAGAGAGAAGGGGTGGTTTCAAAGTAGGGTCTAGGGAACCTCCATCTCCCCCCTGTAGAGGATGATGAACCTATAATCGTGGGAAAAAATATCTAGTGAAAGAAGTTTTCTTCAAAAAAAAATTTTTGTGTGTGGTTCTCTCTCTATTAGCAATTTTCATTTATTTCATCAGAAATATTAAGAGATTTTGCGTCAAAAAATTCCTGGACACTATTTAGCCTAAAAAACTTGTTGCCACAGTCACCAACATTTCTAAAAAAAAGAAAATGTCTAGGTTTTTTGTCAATAATTCTGAAGCAAATGACAGGATTAAAAAATCATTTTGGAGATTATGTTTCGTGCTTTCGCAAGCAAGGAAGACGCGTCTATTTCGAAAACAGTATTATACCAGCAACAGTACAAATCTCGAGTTTTAAGAAAGGAATATACTAATAAGATTTGCATATACTCTATCAATGGACATGCATGGATACTTTCGTTGATACAATAAGTATTATCATCAGAAAAGCTGACCGCTGTTCTGTATACATGTTTAAGTCTATTGCAATTTATAAAGACATGTAGTATATTTATATAGCTGCTGAAGTGTATTTTAAAGATATATGGATTTTAACAGATAGTCGGGATACTATACATGATCTTTTTGATTTCGGGAGTAGGAGAATATTTGGATAATTTAGGTCTTATCGTTCGGTTATCCTTGCAACAATGCATCTACTTTAAATGCATTTCACATCCGGCTGAATGATCTGGTTAATGCTTTTATCAAGACTGCATCGCCTGAAATCATGCCTAGTGACTAGGTTTTTACCTACTCTAAAATGTCTTGAGTTAAAAAAAAGTGGAAAGAAGTAAAGGAAAAAAAGTGGAAAGATTTGGAAAGTTTTCCTCAATCATACATAGTAGTTAGAAGTCCTGAGCGATCTGTTCAATACAAAAATAAACTTACCAGAAGACATCAAACGATTCTCTCGCCCCATTTATTAATGGACACATCAATGCATTTGGTTTCCAACAAGTCTCAAAGCTTTTACTGAAATGCCATTTGTATAGAGCTCATCTGATATCCCCTTTCCACAATCTTGATGGTTTAGGTTTTGCCAAAGAAGACGTTTTAAAGGAACCTATTTTATTCAAGGATTTTTGGGAATTTTTTAGATTCACAGAGATTAGCAAAGCTGGTATCTTGTTTAATAGCAACACCTTCGGATGAAATTTCAAATTATTAAAAACAATATGCGAGATCAAATTTAAAATGAACGTTAAAGTTTCATGATCTTTGGCGTTATAGTACCAAATCAAATTTGTATCGTATATTAAGAAATCTTGATAAAACGGCGGAAAAGGCTGAATTCGATAATGGAAATGACAACTATGACACTAGAGAATATAATTTTCTTCGAGAATAAAAACTCAGCCCGGAAGATCAACCCAGACTGTTGCATAATACTTCTTTGACAGAGACACAATAACGTACGTTGTGTTTTCGCTCCATATTCCAGCGTTGTTAGTATTCCTGAATTCTTCGATAATTGTTTTTGAATACTAGTCTATAAAATGTTGTTAATACCTCTCACCCTACAGCCCAGTAGATAACCGAATATATTAATTTGCTGATCCTTACTCCTCCATTAGAAGAAAGATCATGCATTTTCTTCATTAATCCCATTTATTACTGGAAGTACTTACCCCCATACTTTTTTCTATGCATACGAATTTGAAAATGTCATCTATAAAACTTAAACACAATTCATCTCATACATAAAACACATAAAACAAGTTAACCTGTTAACAAGTGGCAGATTTATTTCCAACGTCTTTTATTATATTTGTTCTACAGCACAGGCATTTTGTATTTACTTATTTATATAAAGTATTATAAAATTCATTTCGAATTTAAGATAACAGAAATCCTTATTCGTACGAAATTAGTTTTTTTTTCATAGATTCATTTTGTCACTAATATTTCAGATTGTACCTGTGGTCATACTACAAAGACCTGTCGCTATAACGTGCTTGGCGAAAAGGAATGCACTTGTTATCCTGGATACGCTGTAAATCAAGGCTATTGCGAAGGTTCTTAAGCCTCTTTTGAAATAATTTTCAAATAGATGTTTCAGTAAATTTATTTATTGAATTTCTTATTGGACTCATGCTGTTTTTTGAAAGGATTCACTTCCATTTTTTAATTGCCAGAGACAGAGAAGAATAATAATTACAAAGATGTATTTATTTCCAGTTTAAAAACTATAGGTTTCAAATATCAAATTTATTACGCCAAATTCAATGAACAGTATCGGCTCTAAGAAGTTTCGACTTAAGGTGCCTTCGTCACTTCTTCACAAGAAACCTATTTATGTCTCTCTTCTAGATATTTAGACAATTTCACCAGACAATTTAGTAAATTTAAATCTTTGCGGACCAATAAGAGTGAATCCAAAACCCCAGTTACACTGAATTTTTTCCTGAAGCAAATTCAAAAGTTCAGCATGAGGCTTTGATAAACAGCCTTGTCACTCTTTTTACTTAGTGCTTCTGCAACTGTAAAAGACGCGCAGTCTTCTTGTGGCTTCTCAATGAAAGCTATAATGAACAGTCTCGCGTGTGTCATCCATTCCGGTTATTAGCAACAAAGCAACATTAATTATTGTCATAATTAAAGAATTCCTATTTCATCTCAAAATTAACCAAAATCCAGAAATCTGGTTTCTTGGACATTAAATGAAAGCCTCTGAGTATCCAAAATCGCTGGGATTAAAATTATAGAGTCAACTCATTACATGTCTCCCAGGAAGAATATGCTTTTAGAATGAAAAATATGATTACACGTAAAACTCATTTGTGATAGTTTTAAATTCCGGACATTGCTGTTATTGGAAAGAAAGTGGTATGAAACTCAAGTACTTAATAAATATTGAAGGTTCTTTAAAGAGATGGGTCGATTTAAGTACAATATGTGAATAAGACAAAAAAAAAATATTTTTAAAAAGGCATCTGCAAAAAAACATGCATTGATTCCTTAATAAAAACAAATAAATTCAAAATAAAAAAATTAATTTTTAATATTTCAGCAGGCAAGGTTGGAATTTGTTTCAAAAAGCAATATCTGGTATCCATAAATTATATTACATTTTCAATAAATTATCTTACATATAAATTTAACCTTTAATACATTTGAATGAATTTGTACTAGATAATAATTATTTCCAACTTAAGACAAAACAACTCATGATTTTTTATATTCATCACCTCTTTAAATGCATTGCCCCTGCGTTTTTGTTAGCCCCTAGTAGTCCGGACAATGTCGATTTGGTATTCAATCTCTTTCCATGTACATTTCACTAATAATTTCACTATAACATGTTTCAATGCAATGAGAATATATGCCTTTAAGTCCTGTAGGTCTATGATCTCTGGTTCGTAAGCCAAGTCTGAGTGACTGGTTCGGGCTTTGGTTCTGAGATCGAAAGCTTCGGTTGATTTGGATATCGCACTCTATCTCTTTGAACCAGTTACACGCTGATTTTTTTCCCTATGTGATCCATATTTTTCGTTAAACCTGCTTCAATTAGGGGGGAATAAACCTTCAAGAATTGTCCTCTTATACGCTCAAATTAACCTGCTATTATCTTTTATAATTTTGAAGGTACTGAAATCTGAACATGTAAAATTTATTTATGAATTTAAAGTTTATGCGTGGCTTCCACTGCCTGAAACTTTTCCATATCAATAGATTCATTTGTTTCGAAATAAAATCTACTATTATTGTAACATCATCAGTTATGTCTTCTCAATATCGTTTTTACCTTCGATATGTATAAATAAATATTAAAAAAAAAAAATTAATAAACAAGCTTTAATAGTGTACTAAGGAATGAAAAATATTCTTCTATCAAAAATTCATTAATCAATACAAAAATATTTAAAGAAATAATTTACTCTAGAACCACAAAGAGATACTCTACATAATGAAAGAGCGTTAATCCTATTATAATAATCAAATTTAATTTTAAATGAATTTTGAAAACTTTATATCGAAATATATTCAATTGCATCTTAATTTACTTTAGAATATCATTTTATAATATTTTGTAACGTATTATTTTCGGAAATTCTCAATTTAAGAGTTTTTCGCCTTTCAGACAGACCTTAAATAACTTTTTAACTTCAAGTTTTAACTAAGGAAACAAAATGAATTTTAAACCAACATATTTAAATAAAAATCACTCCTGAATTTTTGGCTTTAATGCATTATATAGTTTTAATAACAATAAAAAATTTTAATCGGATTTTTATGTGTTTAAAATGGATGTTTTCAAAAGTAGGATAAAAAAAATCTAAATTAAATTTGTTTATTTAACGATGTATAAATTTCTAAAACATAAAAATGTAATTTTTATTGAGAAAACGAAATTATGTATTTTCATTCTTCATGAATTTTGCTCGAATTGCTTTTGATCATAGAATGCAATTGTGGACCCTACGGTTCGTGTCGTTTCGAATATGGCAGAAAAAGGTGTAACTGCAAACCATCTACTGTCGAAAAGCATGGATTGTGCGTTGGTAAGTGAATAATTACCTTTCTTATATAAATCTTATTTTAACGTAAAATTTCAGAAAATGTGGGAACATTTTTATTAACTATCAGATTTAATAATTTTCAGTCGTAGAATCTACTACCACGGAGAAGGCAACCACCCGGATGCCTACAACTCTCCCTCCCACAACACGGAGTAAGTATTACAATATTTAAAATTCCATATACTTTTGAATTTTTAAAGAAAAATCTATAAAAGCTCGAACCTTATATTAGCTAACATTTACGAGATATTTTTTAACTCAACTATTATGATTTGTTTGCCTTTTGACTTCAAGGGATGCGCAAAATATATTGCTTTCTTGGAGAATGACATTCATTCATTATCTATATTCTATTCCGCTCATTATCTATGGTACATTTCTGATGCATGATAATTGGTCATTAACTTGTTCCTTTCTCAAAAGGTCCATTTACCTTCAATTTATTACATAAAAATCCCTTAATAGCTAGTTTTTTTTTTTTCAGTAGTCATCTTTACCATCAGTTTGATGCATGGCAATCATTCATTATTTTGCTCCCGTTTCGGCAATCGCAACATGTCAATCATTCATTATCTAGATCTTCCTCGGTCTCAGTAAGCACTCAATAGAATATACAAAATAGGTCGGGAATATCGAATAAAGAAAACTTGGAAAGGAAATATACTTAAAATAAGGTTATTTAACAAATGGAAAATGAAAAAAATATTTTTTACAGCAAACTTCAAAACAATTTCCACGTTAATGCAAAACATTATTTATTGATCGATAGAATTTTTGTGTTGAAATTGTCACCATTCTTGCCTTGTCTTTGCACATATTCAAGTTCACTCACAATTATTAAATTTTGTATAATTTTTTTTTTAATTTTTAACTTACGGAAAAAAAATATTTTTTTTTGTGGTTTTATAAAAATGGTCAAGAATAATTTGTGATTTTTGAGGAGCTATTAATAGTTAAATTTCTTTTGAATAAAGACAGATTTACTTTAATTAAGCATAAATTTGTAACACTGGACTTCTAAAAGAACTAATATAATTTTTTTTCTTGTATAAAAGATTTGCACCAACTGAGCTTTCAACAACTGATTTGACATTTCATAATTACCTTTTGCTGCAAATATTTGTTATGTTATCAGTACTTCAAATCTTAATTGTAAGAAAGATTTTAATGAATGTTTTCTGAGATTTAATAGATAGATCATTCATTTTTCAGGTTGTTCTTGTGGAGAAAACTCAAAATCGTGCACCTATAACTGGGATGATGATAAAATATGCGAGTGCTTTCCTGGATATGCTGTAAAGGATGATTATTGCTTCGGTAATGCATTTTAATTCTTAAAAAGGAAATTAAGAAATTATATAAGTCTTCTCAATATTATCAGAAATACACAATTATTCATTAATTGTATGCGGTTATATAAGCGGAAACGATCTACTGTCCAAATCCATGTGTCCACTTTACTTATAATGAAATGATCAATACTGACGCTGTAAAAAATAATGAAACCGGTTATATAAGGTTTTGATTTTGTTTTCAATTCCACAACTGCGCACATTTGTAGTGCAAATTCTAACCTCCATCTCTGCTAACCTTGAAAGTGAGTGTATATGTGTCTGTATCATTTCTCCGTGTTATTCAACGCTGGTGTGGTGTGGTGTGGAGAGGGTGCTCAAGTGTCGTCCTCGTCATCTGGCCACGGCTCAAAATTACGAGGTCCGTCCATAAATAGCCCTAGTGTTGCTGTACAACGGGACATTAATATAACCAAACCAAACCGTGTTATTCAAAACACTAAAATTAAAAAATAAAAACAAATTTTTCAACGATATTCATTTTATCTCAGTGAAATTTTTGGTTTCATTTTAATATTTTTTAAATATAATTAAATATTTTTATAATAAAGAATTTAGTAATTGCTGTTATATAAATGCGCTTTGTAGCAGAGTTTAGTAACTTTTTTAATCGCATGTTACTATCGCCGTAGTAAAAATTTATTTTTTAATAATAATATTTTTTTAAAAATGATTCAAATGCGAAACATTATCAAGCTGCGATATTTCGTATTACTTAGGTAGCGCGTCATTTTGTACAAATTATACCGTATTACATTATATTATTCAATGCTGCGAATATTATCAATATTGTACAATACATGTAACCACATAGATAGAAACTCTTATCTTTTAAATTTTTTATTAATTTTCAAAAATGGTGTGATTTTGCTAAAGTTGTGCTTCTTATGCTATGTCTTAGCAGCATATATATTTTTTACAATATTGTACGATGTAAACAATATTTACAATATTGTAAAATAGTGAATATTCTTAGACAAAGTTGCACATTATTGTCCACTAGCTACGCTATCTGGATATTAGAATAGTGACTGGGACATATAATTTTTTTTTATGCTAACAGCCCCATCAACGGTATGTTTATATGATTTTTCTGCATTATGTAACATTTTTCTTGATATAGCATTAAAAAAATCAAGTGATCAAGTATTTTCCTATTTTTTTATATTAGATGTTTTTTATATTAAAATTTATTTCCAGTTGGGTAGGAGTTAGTAAGACATGTGTAAAACTTTCAAACATGAATGCAGCTTTCAGAAAATTTGTAATTATTGAGATTTGGGGAATTAAACAGTATTTAATGATCTTTTTTACGAAATAATAATTTTTTAACATTTTTTATTTATTTTTGTTTTATTTTTAGAATGCAACTGCGGACCTTACGGCTCTTGTAAATTTGTAAATGATCAAAAGAACTGTAGTTGTGCACCATTTACTGTTGAAATGAATGGAGTTTGCGTAGGTAAGAAAAAATATAGAAATATTTCATTTTCAAAAATAATGGAAAAGTTTATAAATGTTTCAAAATTCAATTGAAAAACCGAATCATTTTTTTCCTTAGATGTAGGCACTACTTCATCAAGGGGAACAACCGATTCCACCAGTACGTCGACAATGGTCTCTTCGACAGTACGGGGTAAGATTCAGGACAATGGATTCTTTTAATACATTTTTCCTTAAATTTTTATGAAAATAATTTCTGAAAAACTCATTCATGGCGAGAAAATAATATTTTTTTGTGCGGCAGTTTCACGGCAATGTTATGTTTTTGTGAAATTCCTCAGAATATTGTATTCCAGATTGGAAAAAGAATTTTATCTTCCTTGTATATTCATTTCATATTCGGGCCGACGATATACCAAATATTTAAACTTATTTAATAAAGATGAATGAAATTAGGGAAGCCAAATTTGTAGTATTAATATCTATTGACAGGCGATCCTAGAATCTTTAAATTTATATCAATCCTGTCAAAATTTAAAGCTACGTCAGGCATGCATAAACAAGCTCTTTTTACAATAAAATACCAAGGTAAATAGCTATTTGTGGCTCTTTGATGATCACTTAAATGACCTGCTTGGTCGTGAAAGGTGCTAACAAATTCGCGTAGAAACATCTCATACAACAAACATTGCAATAGGATTGAATTTACAATCATGTGAAAATCTTTGACGGGTAGTACAGTTATTCCAAACGAAATTCTTTATGTAGAATCATAAGTGCAGCAATGATATATTGAGGAACAAACTTTTTTTTGCATAGGATTGTATGAGCAAAGCAACAGACTGAGGCACGAATAAACAAAAGAAAAATTTGCTATTAAAAGAAACTTTTTCTATTATGTTATGATAAAGCAACTGATACATATCTTTATAACAAAATATTGCGCTGTATGAGCAAAATACCGAGCTCATTAACCTCAGGTATAATGAGTATACCCTCATGTTGTGTATAATGAGCTTTAGTGCTCCCAAAGCTTGTCCAGTGATTTTAGTATTCCCTATGCTGTGAAGTTTATGTGATGCTCTCGGCTGTTTTCTTTCACTGAGGGTTCTGTAATGGTACTGATTTGAATTCGATACTACAATTGCACTTTTGTAAAAACGGATTGATAATATTTCCTTTAACTTTGCATGTTTATTTTAAAATCGCCCTGTGTAGTGAAGGCACGACGCCCGAGGCTGATCGCAGCGCCTCTCATTTTAATGGTAAGATAAAATAGTTGAAAAAGTATGGAGCATCCTGAATGTTCTGCGCAGTCAAAGTATGTATCAAAAGCATGCATGCAAGTAGAGGATACTGAAAAATCAGATATGATGAAAAGTGTGGCTCCTCTGAAGAGAGATCTGGGATACCCTCCCCCAGCCCTGTCATTGGAGCATTGGTAACACATGCAGAAAAGTTTTTAATTTAATTTTATTTAATATAAAAAGTTTTTAATACAAGTAATGAAATATTCTTGGTCCAGTACTCAAAAAGATTACATTTAAATGTTTTACAATAATTCGTTTGCTGTTCTTTTACAGAGTGCGATTGCGGCATAAACGCGCGATCCTGTTTCTACAGAAGAAATGGAGATAAAGTATGCAATTGTGATTTTGGATACATTCAAATGAACGGATATTGTTCAGGTAAATAAACGCTAGTCTCTTGAAATGATTATCACAGAAAAATGTTGATGTGATAATGCATCGCTTCAGCTTTAAAAAACTTTACTAAACTCATATATATTGGCAAAATAAGTTTCAGGTTTTCAGATTATAAGCCTAGTATAGTTTACAATGTTAAAGAAAAATATGCATGCAGAGAATTCAAAAACTGTTACTAGGAAGTCTTTGAGATCTCTAATAAAGGAAAACATAACAAAAATAATCGTTAGATTAAAGGCCGTTTCAATATATTTAAAGTCTGATGATATTTTTCTCACAATTTTAACTGGTAGTAATGAAAACAGTTTTAAAGAAAGGGGGGTACAACTCTGTAACTTTTTTATTTATTATCACAGCTTCATAAAAGTGGTGTCGATTAAAATGACTCGAAGGGACAGGTTTAATCCACCCGACAAATTGATTAACCGAGTTATTTAACTATCTCGAAATTTTTCCAACACGGAAATCGAGATTTTTAGCTGAATAGATTTATCAGCTTATAATTAATCTCACAATAAAATTTCATGAAATTCTGATGATAATTTCGAGAGTTAGAAGGTTTTGAATAATGACTCTCCTAATTTTAAATGAAATTTGTGCACTTTCGGCGACATCTTGTAAACTATTCAATTTTTTTTTTTCAAAACTTTTTTTCTCACTACAAAAAAAAATTTATCATTTTTCATTAAATCACGAAATAAACACATAAATAATAAAACATTTAATATTTTTCAATATGAAGATGAAAAAAATTGAATAATAGCATAGTAAAATTTTACATGGGCAAATAATAAACGGTCTGAATTCATAAAATTGTGTCTGAAATATAGATAGTTTTTGAAATATAGAGAAAAATTGTAATATTCCCACAGTAGATTTGCCACTTTTTGAGAGACCTTATGTTAAGTTTATTTGCATTTATGGATCTACTATTTGTGAAATGCGAGCTTTAATGGCCTGTCGTTATCTCAATAATAAATCCATTTTCAGTTCAGACAATTTTAATTTAACATGAATTTTTTTTATTTTGAAAATATTAATGTTTTTTTTTCATTAAGATGATATAAGATTTATAGTTTTTAATATAACAAATTTCTTTTTCGAGGGAAAAATAATTATATCTCTTAATTACGATTATAAGTAAGTAAGTATGAAATATATTCCCTCCTCTTAATAATCACTGACAATTGGCTTAAAATGTTTTTAAGGATGCACGTCTCACTCATCAGCAATTTTTTTAAATGTATTCATATGCCATAAAAAATTTTTTTTAATTTTAATTTCTTAAAACGTGATCAAATAACGAAGCTGAATAGTGAAGTGATTGAAAAAGTAAGAAAAATGCTATAATATTAAAAATAAATAAAATATTTATAATTTGAAATATCATGCTCAAATTAAGGATAAATCTGAATGGTGTTGATTATTCTTCCGAAATTCTGTGAATAAAATGGGAAGAAAAGTCGGTTTTTTGCCATTAACATGATGAGATTTATTTATTATACGGTCCCTAGTAGGTGGCTCTTTTTGAGCGGAGTTTAGAGGAAACAAAATTATCTCAAGAATTGCTGCCAATTTCGAAGCGAAATTTGATATTCATACATAAGAACTACTCAATCGAATTATTTAAAAATCTTGATTTCCGTGATGGGAAAATTTTGAGATAGTAGGTAACTGTCCATGTTAATTAACTCAGTTAATCAGTTTGTCTGTCTCAAGAATTCTGTCCGTTTAATCCATTTCCAACGACACCAGTTCTGAGCAGATGCGACAGTAAATGAAAAAGCTACAAAGGTGTCCTGTGTGTGTGTGTGTATTGACGACTGTACCTTTCATTAAAAATTCATAAGAATGTTTACATTTTTCTCCAATAAATGTCAATTTTTGTGAAGTGCGCCAAGCTTATTTACTATTTTAGAGCATAAATCTAATTCAAACAAATTGTCAATCAAGCGTTTTTCTTTTCTTTTTGATTTTTTTCCCAGCTATATGCAGTGAAGAGAAATGCGTGCATGGAAAGTGTGAAGTAATAGGGAATGATTTGAAATGCAGGTAAGAAAAGCGCATAATTTATATAATTCTAAACTTTCTAAAACAGTTGCAATGTTTGTAATTAAATGGAAACATATGCTTTAATTTCACATTTTTTTTTTCAATTGGATTAGTAGCTTTTTGAATTCAATGCGTATCTCGTCCAAAAAAACATTATGTCAAGACTACTTACGACCATGTATTGATAGATATTAAATTCCATACACAGCTATAGTTGTCATGACTGTGCCTGCTATATTGTTTAACTGCAACTGAAAAAACAGCTGTTTTTTAATTCTCTTTACCCAAAGGCAGTTAGCAACTCAACGGCACATCGAAAATACCGAAATCTTCCATAAATTTTAATGTTTGTCAAGTTACCGTACAGTATGCAACATAGTCTGTATTTCAACATGTTCGTTACCATTATTTATGCCTGTGATTCGGACCCTCTATCTAAATAGATGCTTCAACTGTAACAGAAACGGATATCTAATAAAAATAGATGGGAATCACAGGTGATTCACACTGCAGTCAATGTGTTATATATATCTTATTTCGCATCCACTTTGAATTCACAGCAGTTCCTATATAGCCATTTCGGCAAGCATTCACGTAATCCAAAGTTTGAATAGCTCGTACAAACATTCTTTCATCCCCACAAAAACATCGTTGTTTTATATAATTAAAATAGTTTCCAATGTCTAGAGTTAGTTTTTAAAGTTGAATGAAGTTTACATACAAAGATGATTTTAAAGACGATATATATATAATAAAGTTTTCATGTTAAGAATGCTTGTAGTAAATGCCTTACATAAACTGATTCTAAATTTAATATTTTTCTAAATTTGCACATTCTTTTTTTTAGATGCAACGATGGATTTACTGGTCCCCGATGTGAAGATAAAATTCAGACTAAGTCAAGTAAAATAATATTCATTTTATGTTTGTTTTGTTGGCGTATACATAAATGCAGTTATGGTTTGAAAAAACTGCATGATCTCATATGCATATATAATTAGCTAGTTCTTGGTATTATTAATTAGCTATTAGTTCTAATTCTTTAGTAGAGTATATAAACATCAGCGATTTATTCATGAAAATCTATTTCCAATGTAAGTTAATGATAGATCCAGGCTATGTTCCAGCATGTTTGGATAGGTGGATTATGCAATAGAAGTGTTGATGTGGCTGGAAGGGAATATTTCACGTACCGTAAATTCTTCTAATTACAATGCTCACTCATATAGCTGCTAATTTACAGCATGTTTTTCCTTTACCTTAAAACTCTATGGTCATAAAACCAACTATTAAGAAAATTATCGGTGAAAATTCTCTTTTGTATAATACTTAAAAAGCTTTCAAGATTTTTCATTAGTGTCTCATCGCCATGAATGGGCCAACGCTGTATCTGCTCTTGTTGGAATGGCGAATCGTAAATAAATGAGTCCTTGTAAATGGACGAATTCCTCAGTTCTTCATAGTAACAAGCTTTATATAAAGGAAATAACTTTTCGCATGAAACATGTATATAATTGCTGTGGAATGACTGTTAATTGCAGTGGATTAATATATTACCTAATTGTAGTGAATGAACTTTTTTGAATCCAGTTGTTTGATCTGGTTTGTTTTAAAAACCTGCTTCCATTGCAATACCGGTGCTTTCTGCAACCAGCTCATCTCGAGATGACAACGACGTGCCAGAATCCGTTTTCGGTTATTGAATTAATTGAAATTTAATCTGTCAAATTTCAATGCTTAGAAAAGACTGCGATACCAATGTGCGTTTTGTACCAGATACAGTCCCTCCAAAGCTTGCGGAATAAATATTTGTGCGAATTTTTATTATTGTCGTACCAGCGTAATAAGTCTTCTAGTAAACAAGACAATTTTAGAAAAAAAAAGTATTGGCTACTGAATGAATATTGAATCCCTACTGCCTTGAAGACAAACTTACTAATCATTAATGCGAAAAAAAAAAAAAAAAAATAACCTTAATGACCATACTGAACATCCGTTAATTCTTGGCTTCGCTCATTTTACAATGAATTTTTAGTACTATTCTGAGTAATTTTGATTATTTTAATACAGTGTTGTAATTTCTTTGTACTTCAAATTATATCTTCATATGTCATTAAAAAATTTTCTTTTATTTCAGATAAACTGAATCTATGGATGGCTATGCAGTTTACAATAACATTTGCCATATTTCTATTACTTTCTGGAATGTTTTGTTTCTTAGGCCGTATGCTGAATAAAAGTTCCAAAAAATGAATAGTTTATTCAAAACCTCTTATCATTTGAAAAAGAAAAACTTTTATTTTTTTCGTTGAAAAATTTATAATTTGGCATTAAAAAAAAGATTGTATTTCTATGCACAAATAAAGAAGATAATAAGTCATAAGAAATAGAAAAACATATTCTGGAATCACAAAGTGTTTTTCAGGCAAAATATTCAGAAGCAACTCTTATAAACTTTTTGTTTTGTTTCCTTGTTTATATATAGTGAAAAAGATGGTTAATATATTTGAAATTTTTAATTGTCTAATGAGATAAATGATACAGTTTCTACTTGCAGATTATTCCTATGTAAAACAATCATTTTAATAAAAATAAAATACCACCATTTATTATTAAATAATACTTTTTATTATTATTACCTAAGTCACTATTAAAATACCACTAATTATTACCTTATATATTATTGTGTTTTAAGAATATTCGAGGAAGAGTTACTATTTCTGTAAAACGATACTGGTTTTTTCCGACTCTGAAGAAGCTTTTGTTCTACTGCGTTTACACTGAATCCGTTGCTTTGGGGCGCCATCTACATTTTTCTCTTGCAACTTCAAGTGCTAATTTGTGATGATCGAACTTCCGTGATGTCTGTTTAGTTTCTAAATCTTTAGTGAAGCAATTTTGGATTATATAGTCTCTCGGGCTTGTGCTTATGTACAAAGAATCATCTCTTGAATACACTCTCCAATCTTCAGAATTACTTGATGAAATGCCCAATGGATACTGTATTACCTGCAATAGTAAGTGCCTCTCAAAATCTTTCTCTTTTTGAGCGTAGGTTGAGAATGTCTATAAATGTACCAATTCCTATGAGGTATATATTATACAAAGTAGTTTTGATTGGGTCTTTGCTTTTTTGTAAAATGTACTTGATTGAACTCTCGATGTTATGCTCAAATTCCTTATATTGATAAAGTTTAAGATGCACTTCGAAGAAATTTTATTTTTATGGCTGCGATTATATTCTCAAATACTGTCTAAAAACTCAAATAAGGATAGAAGTAGTGAGATAACTCGGCGACTCTTTAAATTAAAATTAATAGACCATAAAGAAAAACAAAGAAATCATAGAAGAAACTAAGAAATCTTCTCCCGTGCTGGAAGATGCTCTAAAAGATGAAAAGTTTGCAAATGCAGTAGTAAAGGCTGTCTGTATCCCCACTGTATTCATTTCACCATCCCGGTGTTGAAAGTCCTTCATTCCCTAAGTTCATCAGTTTTTACTTTGCATTTTAGTTCAAAGATCATTCAATGCCGTGTGAGAATGCCCATCAGCTTTAAACCATCGTTTTATTATAATAATCGGAGTACCTGAATAGAGGAAATCTCTACACGCCCGAGTATCCGGCCTAATATGGCGGAAAGGCAGACGGGATAACAAAAGAGCCGAATAGACCGGAGTTCCAAGAACTCATTTCTTTGTCCTCCAATACTATGTTGTTAAAATGCTTTCGTATTTGCACTAAATATTTATTTTCAGGTACAAAATGTCCAAAGGCTGATGACATGTGTATATATAAAGAATTCCAGGGAGGGCAAGTGTGCTCATGTATGTAAAATTATAAGTATATAGTAAATATAATTTAACAACTTTTTCATAATTTGAAATTCTTTAATATGACATCCAGAGAATAGTCTTATTTAATATTTTCTTATTCGGAAGTTTTAAATAAAACAGTTCAATATTAAAAAATATCTCAAATCCAGTGATATCGAAAATACTTAAAATCTTATATATTATATAAAATTGCATTATAATAAAAATTAATTATTTATTAAAAATATTTTATCCTGTGAAATAATTGCTTACAAATACAAAATACACAAGGATGGGTGAATTCTGTGAGAAGTGCACAGTATGACTTTTGGGAAGCTTGCTTGTGTGCTTAAAAACATGCAAAACATAATGTAAATATGCTCATGACAATTTTATTTTCAATGAGATTTAAAAAATTTGACATAATGATCATTCTCCCCTTTTAAATGTCTTATGTTTCATTCCGTTTAAAGTAAATAGTTTAAAATTCTTCGTGCCACAGGAAGCATTCAAAGAAAATATTTATTTGAATGAAATATTTGCAAGCAGATGCAGTCTATTGAAAAGATGTTTATTGTAAGCATCTTCATGAATGTGTAATTCAAGATTATGGATTAAGAAAGTCATATATCCTTCTAAACAAAAAACATACAATTTTTTTTTAATATAATGAAAATAATTCTAAATTTATAAAGAATTTAATATGAGCAATCGTTAACAGAGGAAATCCTCTTTTTTTTATTTATTTTACTTTCTAGCCAGTTTAAAATAAATAATTTATAAAACTCGATACATTTTAAAAATATTTGCATCATTTATTAAGAGAAGAAACATAGAAAAACTGATAATTGTACTTTTTCTCTTATATGAAAAGACACAATCTATGCGATCGGCAAACGTGATCCGGAATATATATTTAAAAAGGCATGAAAATATTTATTTAAATATGTTTTTAGCAGTTTTAAATTGATTTAGAAATTCCAAAAATGACATAATGAAAATTTCTTATTGACATCGTATTATTATTATGCTTTACTCTGTTTCGAATAAATCGAATTTCGAAAATATGTTTATATTCAATGAAACCTTTTGTTCAGACATAAAATGCATAAAAGTAAGACATAAAAGTAAGTAAAATTATAGAAATAGATGCAATATAATTTTGATCGATTTACAAATGCTTTATATTCATGAAGAATTACACAAACTCTAATAGGGAAAATACTCTTAAGAATAAAATGATTTATATATTTTTAAAATATTTGCACCACATAAATAATTTGCCAAGTCCCAAAATCACAAAGAAAATAATGTCGTTTGTGAGGAAAATCCAAAAGACAAGAGCTTACGTTGAATGGCGGCAATCCATTTCCCACTCGGGAGGGAAAAGGACGAAACGAATGCAGAGAGGATTTCATCCTTGCCGGCAAGCCAGTGAGGAGGAGACTTGATTTCCAAGGGTAGGAGCGAGCGTTAAGTGGGCGTGACTAGTGGATAGAACGGGTTAGAGACAGCAAGTGCATTTCGAGTGCCTATGTAGCTGGATGCGCGTGGAGTTTGAAATTTTCAGGCGTATCTAACGCTTCATTTTCTAAAAAAGGATAAAAATAAGGAATGAAAGTATGCGAATAGAGAATTTCATTGCAGAAGACCGTCTCCAAAAGGACCCTAAAAAATGTAAAGAAAGAATAACGAATAAATATGTAAAACATTCTTGCATCCTCAACCTTAATGAAGCACGTGTTTGATATTGCGTCATTATTAAATTTGCGTGGGAGTATTCTCAGTGACCAATGGAATCCTCTGAAAAGAATGCTTAAAAACAGTTTGATTCTCTTATGTGCGGGGACTTAAAAAAAAAAAAAAAAAAAAACGAATGGGGGAAAAAAAGGGAAACGAATGGGAGGGAATGGGAAAAAAAATATTACAGTGGTTTGATTATTTAGTTAGTTGATTGAATTAGTTAATAAAAATACGGGTTTGATAGCTATTATTTGATTGGTTTGATTAGTTAAGGATAGAGAGAGTCGATGATGATACATTACACACACACACACATATATATATATATATATAAAATACAGGAATTTAAAAAAAAGCGCTAATAATAATTATTATTATAATTAGAGTATCCAAAATATCATCTGTCCAGGTCGTCTCATTTTTGTGTCTGGTCATATTTGTTAAAAGGGGGGGGGGAATAGGGGAGAGGTGTTATTAATTGAGTCGTGCAATTAGTTAGTTGGTTTGATTAGTCAGTTAAAATGAACACCGGACTGATAGCTATTATGTTAGTGGCTTCATAAGTGAAGGATAGAAAGATAGTGGATAATGATATATATGTATATGCACACAGGATTTTTAAAAAAATAGCGCTTCCATACGCATTATTCTAGTGGTTAAAAAAATCCTGACTGATAGTTAAAATTTTAACTGTTCGAGAACTTAGATTTGAAAAGACGGATGGGGGGGGGGGATTTCTCAATAGCTTCATTATTTAAGAGCAAGCACTTAGGACACAAATCAGTTATATTTTTAAAAAAAAAAGGGGGGGGGGGTTCATATTTTATTTGTAGAGTGTTGAATGGTTTGTTTAGTTCAGCATAGATAATTGATAGTTATACTTTTACTAATATAATTATTACTTGCTATAGCAGTATAACGGTACTGGTCCATTAGCTTCATTCATTTCTTTAAAAAAAATTGAGAAATGTAAGGAAGAGGGGTCATAATCGAGTGAGGCGTAGAAATAGAGTGATTAGACCATTCGTTCATCAAGGACCTGAATGATGTCACGAAACAAGTGTAAGATAGCTCAGCTTTTTTTTTTTTTTTTTTTTTTTTTTTTTTTTTTTTTTTTTT
>JAPMOR010102247.1:7954-49042 GCA_026543865.1 Argiope aurantia | reverse complement strand
TTTTTTTTTTTTTTTTTTTTTTTTTTTTTTTTTTTTTTTTTTTTTACACGATTTCGATCCCAGTTCAATGAGGTATTTTTTGGTACATAAAATATCTCTCCCGCTCGTCGCCCCATTTTGGTGTCGTCGCTTTCGAAGACAGTCGAGCGGGTAAACGCAGTGACAAAATTACCCCCCCCCACCCAGGAAGGTCAGAAACGTGCAAATCACGGCAAACTTTAAGTTGTAATTTCGAAGAAAATTCTAGATGAAAAAAGAAAATTGGGAAACATCTATTCTTTCAAAAAAAAAAAAAAAAGAGTAATAATATTAGAGTGATTAAATTAGTTTGTTAGATCTATTAGTCAAAATAACCATGGGATTGATAGATCTTATTCTAGTGACTTCAGGTAGGCACACTGCTCAGACAATTATGAGTAGGTTAGGTACTTGAAATGTCGTGGGATAAATTTCATACAGACCGAGTATTCAAATATCTGGTTCGGGATCGATTCTGGATAGATAATGTATGATAAACTGATTTCACAAAGTAATTCGATTTTTTTCAAGGGAACGAGGATTTTAGAATTATTGTGCACAGAAACGTACCGAATTTAGGTATTCTAAATAATCTCTTTTTTCTTCGAGAGGGGATTCTGTGCTTACAGACAGCCGCAATTTCAAAATTGGCAAGGGAAGTAACAGCTATTACGGTGATTTAAATAATTTTAAAAAAATGAGCGGAACTTCTCATATTTTCCTTTTTTTACATATTTTTTAAATTCCTAGTGCAGAGGCAACCCTGTACATGCACTATGCAGTGGGAGAGATGAGTAAGTCAACTATTAGGAGAGTGGTTTAATGAATCAAGGTGACTGAGCTAAGTACATAGATTTTGAAAAAATAGGGAGAAACGGAGATGGGGCAGTTATTATTCGAGTGGTCTAATGAATTAAGTAAAGATGACAGAATTATAAAAAATAGATACAAACGACAGGAAAAAAAAAAAAAAAACGAATGGGGAAAAAATGAATGGACAGTTTTAATTATAAGAGTGTAAAACAGTGATTTTATTGATTTTAAGGATAACAGTGATTTTAATGAGTTGACTGATTATAATTATTTGACAGGTTTCATTAATCAAAGTTACTTATCTAAGCACTGCGTGTTTTAGTCAGTTCAGTTTAATGAGCGCGGGGGGGGGATAGGTATAAGATGGGAGGGAGCAGTTATTATTGAAGTGGTTTAATTAGTTAAGCACAGTGATAGAATCATTAAAAAACAAGAGTTTCTGAAAAAAAAATGAGTGGTTATAAAGTCCCCCCCCCCTGCTTTCAACCAAAGTTTGATGGAAATCTTTAATTTGGAAATACAAAAAAAAGGGGGGGGGATTTTATTGATTAGAGTGGTAATTTAATTCGTCTAAGCATTAAAAAAATGTATTTACTTTAAAAGGTCAGAAGTTTACTTCACAAATGCTGAAATATGCTAATTTAAATATAAATGGCGTAGGGTGGAGAAAAATGATCTTAAAATTAGAATAATAAAATTTTAAAAAATGAATGGAAAGTTTTAATTATTCGAGTGGTTTAATCCGTTCGGTAGTCGGTTTGATTAGTCAGATAATAAAAATGCGGGTTTGACAGTTATTACTTGAATGATCCGATTAGTTAAGGATAGAGGATGATGATACATTACAAATATACGTGTATATATATAATATATATATATATATAAGATTAAAAAAAAATTGCGGCGGCATACATATTTTTCTAACTGACTGACAGTTATTATTTTAGCAGTTCGAGTAGTTAGATATGAAAAAAAGGATGAGGGGTGAAAAATACGGACTTCTTCGTGGAAAAAAAGATGGAGGGTAGTCATTATTATTGCGGTGGTGAGTCATTTAATAAATGGAGGAGGACGGCGCTTAAATCTGCGTTTTAATTAAACGAGTGATTTGATTAGTGAGTGCGAGCGAATTAGCTAAGGATAATCCATGCGCCAAAATTCTCGACAGCATTGGCTGAGCAATCAATCAAACGAAACAAATAATTGAGACGGATTATTAAGAGAGTGGTTCTTAGTCAATGAATGAGTTGGTTTGATTAGTTAGTTGTTAATATAGAATGCCAAAAAGCGTAGGGGATCTACAGTTCTTCTTAAAAAGATAGGAAAGAGGGTTTATTATTTTAAATCAGCGGCTTCGTCAATTAATTAGTTTTCACTATAAACGCTCTCATAGAACAGAAATATCACCACCCTCACTCGGAAAAAAAAAGGAGGGGGGGGGAGATTTTTATTATTCGAGTGGTAGTTTAATTCGTCTAAGGCAAATAAAGATGGGCTTATCAGACAGATTACTGATCAAGTGATTGAATGTAGGTGCAGAGGTAGATGAATGATTGCCCGATTGACTTCTTTTTTCCAGAATTTCTCGCAGAGTTTGATGCCGGAGAGAAAGGTCAATTCATCGAGGGTGGGGGAGAGACTTTCCATTATTTTAGAGTGGTACAGTCTGTTAAAAAGAGATGACCTTTACTCGACATCTCTGCTTTTCTCGTCCCCCTTTTTTTTAATTTGAGTGGCAGTATAAAAAAAATGGATGGAAAGTTTTAATTATTCAAGTGGTGAGTCGTTTGATAAATGAATGAGGACAGTGGTTTAATTAAACGAGTCAAGATTTAAGGAAGTCAGCCTATTAGTTACCACAATTCGAGTGGTTTGATAATAAAAAATTAAAAATACTAGCATGTTATTATAATCAGAGTGGTATAAATAGTCTGAGGAGAGATGATAGTAACAGTTTTATAGCGGTTTGTAAAGTTCAGATATCAGTTCGTTAGTCTGAATGAGCTCGTCCCTAAAAAAAGGGTTAGAAATTCGACTTAATAAGTCAGTGGTTGAATAAATTAGTTTTTGAACTAATGAACCGTCACTAAGTTTTGGACTAAAATAAAATGGACTTTACTTTTGATTCTCAGAAATTTTAGTTTGTGAAATAGATACTAACTACTGCAATGGTTTAATTAAGGTAAGATTCATTTTGATTAGTTAGAGATAAACTGAATAGGTACATTAGAAAAGAATGAATATGACTCACAACACAATCAGAAGATCGAATTTTGGACATTTTACACAAGAAAAGAAAGGGACGAAATAGAATACGCAAGAACTTACCGAATCATGCAACTGCTTGTCCGATCTCCGTTCGGTAACTCGTATGAGGAGAGAGCCGCATTGCCACGGAATAGAAAAACCCAATGAAGGCAGATCCAGGGCACGACTCATTTGGGCCGGGACTCAAACCTCTTTGGGGTCTCCCCTCTGCTTCACTACTTCAGGAATGGGCCTGAACACATTCCATTTACTATTCAGACATAGGAAAATAGACGAGGCATGCACTACAAATTGAATAAAACGTACTTACCTTTGAAGTCACCTTCAGGGTGGACATATCTCCGAAAAGCCTCGACCAGCGATTGCCGAGTGAATAGAACGGTCAATCGCCGATTTCGGCCATCAGGAGGGTCTCACATGCACAACACGTCGCCCTCCCACACAATTTCATTGCAAGGCGAGTGGGCCATCACAGAAATCAACCACGTCGTGAAACTTCAGTCGTATTCTTTAATTGTTTTTCGTCCACCTACAAAACAAAAGCTCGAAAGGGAGGGGATAAAATGTTGTGATATTTCTTTCGCCATATGAGAAAACCGACTGATTTTCGAGACGGAAGGATTTGCGATTGAGTACGGAATAAACTCTCAATGATGAACTGTTAAATGGGAGTGAGGCGAGAAATGCCCTGCATGCGGGAAGCATGTGGTTTCTATGAATTTAATTCCAGTATTCAAAAGCTTGTAGACCGATGTGAGCTTTTTCACAGAACTGCTGCCAGAGCTTTAAAAAGAGTTTTTTTTTTAATAAAAACACTTTTTCTGATACACACATAATTGAGGTTTACGACATAAACAGCTAAATTTCGTGATGAATGAATTGCGCGAAGCATACATACAGAAAAGAAAAATAAGTAGGATTCATTGAAAAATAATAAATTAATTGATACAAAAATGCTTGGAATTTCAAAATGAACGTAGAATTATTTATTCTATGAGAAAAGAAGTCGACCCTATCCTGAATAATAAAATACGCAGTGCAAGAGAAAATGTGCAAATAGTACTCTCGTGCCGATAGAATAATACCATTCTAGTTGAAATGAGTATTAGTCTCAAATGAAATAAAACGATAATGAACAATAACTCACATGATATAATATTTTTGCTGTTATAATCAACCATTTCTTCGTTTCTTTCTTTGTAACAATTTACAAAACTCTTTGTGTTTGCTTCCCCCTCCCCTTTAAAAATAAAACTGTTTTCGTCCACCACCACTTTTTTTTTTTTAACTAGTTCCCTAACATCTCAAATGCACTCATTTCGCAAACTGAAAATTAAATCTGGAGGTCGAAACATTCCGTGAGAGTTTATAGCATTCCACACATTTCTTAAATCAACTGAAGATACTTTTTATAAAGATTTTCAACAGGCATATCCGCGTTGATACGACATGCACTTCCCGCAGTCTCATTGCTGTGGAATAATTGAAGAATCATTTTGAAGATTTCTGAAAAATTAGAAAATCATTTGGACCTCAAAACATTAGAACAGAAATAACGTAAACGACGTTTTTTTTTAATTTTATTTATAATATTGAATGGGAAAGCATGTGAAGAGAGACAAATGTTTAACCAAGAGATCGGAATTGTGTTTCCAACTTTGAGAAATACAATCATTAATTTAAATATGTCCTTTTGTCTGTAGAGCATGAATAAGTACTTTAAAAAAAAATTTTTTTTTTGTTCCAAAATCTTCCTCTATCAGCAGCATTCTTTCAGTCAAATGGGAAAAAAATAAACAATTGATGCCAGAAAAGAATCCAATTGCTTTGTTTCTTAAAGAACAAAAATGTAATTATTTTGTGCAACATAAAAATAATTTAATCCTTCTAATTTTTTTTCTTCTTTTCGAATGAATCCGAATTATTGTTCAATGCATTTATAGTCAGCTGTTAATGACTTCAGCAATAGGTGCAAATAATTGCTTACCGAAAAATGCTTTTTTAACAACATAATTAGCTGAAATTTAATGTCCTACCGCACAAAATTAAAACTCATTGATGCTATACTCTGTGCGTTTATTTCAGTCAAAAAAAGGAAAGCAGCAGTTTTAGTATTTCCATATACTTAAACCAACTTAAAAGCTTATCTTTAAAAAACTTCTAGCATTTACAAAAATCTTTTCCATTCATTGAATAGTCATTTTCTAAGGGTTGATATTTGTTGAAATCCAAGATTTTAAAATCAATATACGCGGTTAAAAAGGATTTAATGGCTGAAATATTTTTCTTTTAAATATATGCTTCAAATATATTTATTACATTGACAAAAAGATTCTTCTTAGAATTAAATTAAAATTTGTCAAATCAGACCATTTAGGAAATATAAGGCAATTCCAATGCTCAACATACAAATATATTTAATTGCATCCGCAAATAAGACCGTTGCAAGAAAAAAATACTATATAAATATTTACCTAAAAGATATACCTTTAGACGGATAATATTTACCTTTATAATATACTAGCCGCCTTTGGCGACCAGCCGGTTCGACAGTATTACCGCTCGCTATAATTTTCAATTAAATATTTTAAGTAACTGGTCTCTTCATAGATTCTCAAACAAAACATTTTTAATCATCAAATTTTGATAGTCATACCAAACTTATACTTTTGTTTAGATAGTTTCGTTCAATTTTCTCTATATATTTTGCTAATTTGTTGTCATTTCCGGTAAAACGTCAACTTCAATTTAAAGTGAAAATGATGAAATTGCAATTAATATAAAGATATTTTTTAATAAAACCAAGCGTTTTATTTTATTTATCATCTTTATTGCTATTTATTTATTACTATTATTATTGAATATGAGTATTGCAAACAGAATATCTCGGTATTTAAGTCTTATGTGAACTACAAAATATTTTTGATAATTTATGTAATATCTCAAAGAATAATTCAACAAAAATTTCTCAGATTTAGCATAAAATTCAGTTTTTAGTTTTGCTTTCAAAAGGATTGAAATGAAATCAATAATAATATTTTGTTCCTGCTTATAAATATATTTCAAAAATTATGAAGTCTAAATTTAATGCAGTAAGGTATCATATTCTGAGAAATATTCTAGACACGCCAAATTTTAAATAAATGAATGAATGTTACTATTTTCCACAATCAACTAAGACTTATTTATGAAGTTTTGAATGTTAAAAATTTAGAAAAACTCAACATTTTCATAATCTTAGGCCAATTAATCTTGAGAAACCTGCGCACTGATTGGCGTATTTTCTTTGAAACGATCAATGGAAAATCTAAAATTATCCTTTTTTTTTTTTTTTTATTGAATAGTGATATTCAAATTTTCATAAATCAGTCAGTTTAAGTGATCGATTTAGTTGATTGGAAATTAACTATTTTTATTAGTGTTATTTATTAGTGTTTCAAGAACATTTAGTTATTCGTGATTTCCATAGCAGAAGCTTTATGTAAAATCAAAAATTCGTTATTTATTAGAGCATTTATTGAATTAAGTAAAATATAATCATTTTCTATTTAAGCCATTTTAGTATATCTGTTGTGTTCGTGCGTCAACAAAAATAGAATGCAGACAAACTTATTATGAAACTAAATCTTATTACATTGTAGATAATATCAAATTTACATCAACTTATTTTCATTCAAAATTCTAGCATCGTTTTTAAACAACAAATTAAAAGTTCCAAAAATATCACTGTTGCCAATCTGAATTTCACAACTATTTACAAAATAAAATTTATAATTATTAAAATAATCGTTTGCTACTTTTAAATAAAATATTTACGATTTATGTCGCAACAGATCTGTGTCTTACTAATGGTTTACAAATCAGCTGTGTGGCCCTGATTTGAATGGATATCCTGTTCATATTAAACAAAACTTGCCTTAAAATAAAAATGATTTATTGGATTAATAATATAGAGAGTGTAAAAGATCATAAAATAATTTTTCTTGAATTTATTTTTTAGAAAAAAATAGTACTTCTTATTTGTTTCCTTTCCTACAGACGATTTCATTTCCAAAAAGATTTAATTTATTTTTAATTGGAGCTTTAATCAATGTGATGGCAACACTTTGAAAAAAGCTATTTTTTCCCAGGAATGCGAAACGTTTATTTTTATTTTGTACGAAAGAAATTGTTGAAAAATAGAGTTAAAATATTTATTTAAAAATTCATTAAAAACAGAAATTTAATTTTGATGTTAAAGCATTGGTAGCATTTAAAAGATAAATTTTTGATCTTTAACTTGATGTAAAAATCTTTTTTGTGCGGTAATATTTTCGGAAGTTATAGCAGAAACACGCCAAAATTTCGCTTATTTTTTAAATAAATACAATTCTAATTAAAAATTCGAAAAAATAACCCCCAGGTGCACATTCCCGGCCTTCAAGGTATACACGTGCCAAATTTGGTAGCTGTAGGTTGAATGGTCTGGCCTGTAGAGCGCCAACACACGCCCACACACACACACATTGAGCTTTATTATAAGTATAGATAAATAATACCTTTACACGGAATTATAATATATAAATATTTACCTTTAGACGAAATTTTATCACAATTACGTCATATCTTCGAAATTAATTATATTAATTTCTCGGAGAATAAAAAGAAGTGTTTGAAATTTATTTGAT
This sequence comes from Argiope aurantia, assembly GCA_026543865.1. Lineage (NCBI taxonomy): Eukaryota > Metazoa > Arthropoda > Arachnida > Araneae > Araneidae > Argiope > Argiope aurantia. The sequence goes on along the minus strand of JAPMOR010102247.1, from coordinate 41,276 downwards.
ATGCGTCAATTCAGAGGTTTTTCAGAATTACAATAATTAAAATTTCCTGCAATGAAAGTCAAGTGCGGTTCAAAAACGAAAAGGGATATAGTATACGATTTCTACAGATAAGTATTTCGAATTTTGCAAACGAGAAACAAAATAAATATTTCTAATTTGTCTTTAAAAAGCTGAAAACAGTGCAAACGATTTTTTGTCGGATAAAAAGATTAACTCATTTCATGGGCATAAAAACTATAATGTTCTCATTTTTATTCAAAATTTAACTGAAATGCTAAAATTTTAGAAATTTTCCCAAAATTATATATTTATCTATTGAAAGGAATTTCTTTTTCACTGGAATAAACGAAGCAGCAGCAATTAGTACAAAAAAAAAATCCTCCAGGGGAAAACGGCTGCTTTAAACAAATGATCAATTAGATGAAGTTTAATTAACAATATCAATGAAAATCAAACTATTCCTGTCAGAATCGGATATTGCACAATATTAACATTATTTTGAATTCCGGAAAATATTTAAAGAACCAGATATTACACAATATTGCAATTATTCTGAATGCCGGGAAATATTTTAAGGATATCATAACAATGTTGTTGGCATTATGTGCCCATGGGATGAAATTAGAATATCTACAAACAATGCAAAGTTAAATAATACAATTTCACATAATCTTCATACTTCAGCAGATAATTATACATATGTTTCGCTAATATTCTAGTATTAATTTCAAAAAATAAAAAATGCTTTATATTCAAACAATATTCGAAGTATCTTGAGTTTAAGCATATTTCTAAGCTTAAAAATAAACAGCAAATGAAATCATTTGCTGTTTATTTTTAAATTTTATTTATTTATTATTTCCATAACAGAGATGACGAGTATATCAAAAAATTAACTTATAGGTTAAATTTCATTTTCTAAAGGAATGAAATATTTAAGCAGCAGACGATTGTATGGCTTTCAATGAATAAAATGAATTTTTCAGTTTAACAAGAGGAAATTTGATCCATCAGCTATTACTAACACAACAACTACGCACGTTTTGCTTCGCAATACATCGAGTGAAAAAAAAAATCAAACCCTTCAAGTCATCAAAAATCTGAAAACACAACTCCAAACCTGGTTGCAGGATCGCGGAAACTATGGAATGTCACAGACATGAAATTAAGATTCACCAACAGATGCACAAGCCTTTCGCAAGTTTGGTTCAAAATATGGTGTCTTCAACCTAAAGATAAAATAACAATCTGAATTTCAATTCTCTTAGTCGACGGCCTTTTCGAATGATTGCCTTCACATGCAAATGCACAGACGAATGGATAGACATTCTTCACTAAGGACTTCATCACCGATTCGACTCATCATTGTGAAAATGTCATGAATTGCACGTCTGTATTCATAAGTAATCGTGCTTACAGGCGGAGTGAACTCGAGTGTCTACTTTTATGCAAAAGTTGAGAAATGCATAAGATTTCAGAGAGAAAAAGACATACCAAATTTCATTTGTCTAAGATATGAGTAATCATGTTCATATACCCATGATTATATTATGCCCAAAAATTTGAAGAACAATATATATATCTTATGCTAAAGCAGCATACTAAAACTTCATCTGTTTCATTTCATTGCTTTTTCTAGATATGCTCTCCACGCATCTGGATGAAAAAGTAGACTATGCTGCAGGACATGTCCAAGATATTAAAATTATTTATAAATTTTTAAAATATTTCAAGTCTGCTCATTTTCTAATCATTGTAATCATGGAAATATAGGCATTAAATTCAACTTTTTTTCTCCTCAAACATCAAAACTTTTGAATTACAAACTTAAAAATTACAATATTTTGTATATAAGAAAGAAATGAGAAAAAAAAAATTTTAAAATCTTTCCTTTCATTGAGGACAATAAAAAGAAATAATAAAGCTACAAAAATGACTGGGAGCAAAAGAAAAATTCTTAATTAAAAGTTTAGGAACATCTGTCAAAGTTTAAAAAGCTGTTCAGAAATAAGGAAAAATTATACAAAGTTACAAATCTCAAGCACTTTAGGAAATGAGTAAAAGATTGTTACAAAGTCGCATCATTCTGCATTCTATCCACAAAAATCATGGAAACAAACTGGCAAAATTTAAGAATTCAGAGACATCAGAAAAGAACCGGACCATTATCTTTGCTCCAGACGAGCGGAATTTGCACTTACCTTAAACCGATGATCTGTTGCTCTATAGAAAATGCTCACTCCAAGACCACATCAGTGGATAACATTTTTGGAGGTCCTGGAAAAAAGTAAGGGGATTAAAAATTTAAAAACAAGATTCCATCCTAACAAGCATTTTCAAAAAGAAAAAATAATATAAAAAATTTCGCCCCCCCCCCTCCTTTACTTTTCATCATCTACACAAAAGTCAATAATAATAATAAAAGAAATTACTATTCCTTGTAGAATTCTATCAAAGCAATTGAATTAAATTAACTTCTTTAAACACAGAATGATGCAAATCCATGAAAAATAAAGATGACAATCTTTGTATTAAATTGGTTTATTAAATTTGGTTTTGAATAAATTAAGATGATTTTGTTTTTAATAATTTCAGATGATTTTTTTTATATCCGCAACTTACAGCAATTGTAAAGACAAACAGAATATTCAAGAAAAGGAAATGAAAATAAAGAGACTTTTAACTGCGTATTAAATCTAAAGAAAAAATCGTCGCCGTAAACCATCGACAAAATCAGAAAACGATTGAACTTTCAAACTCTGTCTTATAATTAATAAATATGCTGCAAACGACATCAAATAAATGAATTACGCAAGAAAGCAAGAAAAATTTCTATTCCTTCTACCAAGACATAAGAATTTTCAAAATTGTCACACATGGTGCTTTCTTCTTTTGCAATATTTTGGGAGGAAACCCATAAAGGAATCGTGAAAAATATATGTCAATGTTTGAAAGAAAAAATAAATAAAACATTAAACGACATGCGTGAAATATAAATCGATTTGTTAAATATTGCAAATTATTTGGAATCCAGTAAGTGGAAGACGATATTTTATCTCAATAATAAAATTACTAGGTGATTAAAAAAAATGAAAATCTTTAACAGGAATTTTTCAATCAAAAGTTTAATTTAAAATGTTTTTAAGATCTGAAATCGAGTGGAAGCAGGACTTATAATATATTATTTAAAAATTTTTAAAAAATGGTAAAAAAGTCACTGTTATTTTTACGAAAGTAATTAATTAGAACTAAAAAGAAGCTGATAAATTTCACAGACATGGTAACTCTTTTGAATACATAACTGTTTCAATAGTTCAAATCATTTCTTATATAAACATAAAAAAATAAACAAATAACAGAACAAAAAAATATTGCAAACATGAATTTAAAAAATACTTGAGAATGTAGAAGGCAAAACACTCTTAAGGACTGAAAAATAATCATGTTGAAAGACCAAGTTTAACATGGGATGAAGAACAACTTTTTAATAAATTAAGTGCATGTTTTCAATGAATATCAGCATATATCATGATTCAGAATGAAATGAAACGCATAATATTAATCATAGATACAACAAGCAAAACGGGAAAGATTCAGCAATTAGTGTAGAAAGAAAAGAAATTATAAATTATTTTAAATAACAGAGTTTATGCTTCATGTTATCAATATAAAAGCCATAATTATACTCGAGCACTAAAGTTAATTAAAAAACAGTTTTATTGTTGCTGACAAGACAAAAAAATTTATACGTATAATAAAATCAGAAACAGATACACTGACAATCCTTCCACAGGTTAGGTCAAAAATTTGACTCTCATTCACAATTTAATGATAAAGCAGCAATCTTCCAGCTTGATGCCTTTCAGGATTATCGGGTTCTCCTCCAAATGTAAAGACAAACAAAACATCCTAACCATGAATTCATTCTGTGTTGTGTTCAAAAGTTACCATGATGACTTTAATGTTTTTATAGTTTAATATGAACAAGCATGAAAGAAAGGGTAATCGGGAATTTAAAAACAGCGTTTTGCCATATACACGAGTAAACAAATATGTCAACACATACATTTTCAATATCAAAATATGACGCAAAAGTAATTATATCAGTATTAATGAGAGTGGTCATCAACATAATCTTCTAACAAACTATTTGAAACCGTTTCCATTAACCCTCCAAATATATTTAAAATGTTGGAAATTCAAGGAAAAAAAAATCTCAAGATTTTTCAACATTCAAACGTTTAAATCTGAACTATTAAATAAAGCAAACATTTAACATAAAAGTTCGGAGGAAGAAAATCGCACTTTCCTGCCTTTAATTATATATTTTACGAGGTAAAAATACAAACGATTTCCACGAAAAATTGTTTTCTTCAAGTTTTGCACTGATTCAGAATATTTTTAATTTCACCTAAGAGAGAGCTGAAAACGCAGACGATTTTTACATTTATTTTTAATTAAAATTAATAATAAAAATATACGATTGCTAAAAAATACTTTTAAGTGTATAAGACGACATTTCCACCACATAAAAGCGAAAGTAAGAAAATCTCCACCACAAAACAAATAAAAAACTGAATCTTCTTTACATTTTCTTTCAATAAATAAAAACAAGCTGCAAACAACATTAAAATAGCCAATTACAAAATTAGCGTAAAATTCATTTAATATGAAAAAAATTAAGTGACATTTTGATACACACCCTTTCCTGCCCCCCGAACATATAGCAAATGAATATTTCATTGAACTCAAATTACAAGAAAAAAATGGCATCCTGTAATAAAATATATTTCAATTTTTAAGAGGTGAAAGGAAAAATAAATTTCCATGAAAATGAAAATGGCAAAAATTGTCAAATTAGACATTTGGTATCATTTTCTAGATTCGACTTGCATCATAATATTTCAAATCATTATTGAATTTTTCAACAAGTGTTCGCAGAAAAACACAATTCCTAAAAGGTATTTCTTTCAAACACACACAACAACAACAAAAAAGGATTGAAATAAATAAAAATAATAAGTGGACGTAAAAAGTCCCAAATTTTTATTTCCGATATAAAAAATGCCAATGATTCCGGAGACTGAAAGCACTATTCTGATCAATAATTGCTTTTATATTTCAATTTGCTTCATATTAATAAAAAGATTTCAAACAACTACTTCAATATATATATTTTTACAAAGTATTAAACAGGTATTTTTCCAATCCATAACTGATTATTTGGCAGTGATTTTATTTAAATTATTTGAGAAACATTCTGTTGAATTTATTTAATGGTGTTTTCAAATTATTTAGAGCACATATTTCAAATATTCTTGAATGCTATCGCTAATAAGCCAATGAATGTTTCTCCTGAATTCTGTACTGACAATCTTTATTTCTAAATAGACATGTTATTAAAAGCGACTTATTCCAAATTGACATTACATCGCACAAGTGCCAAAATGGATTTCATATTTATAGAATGAGTGCAAGAATCGAACAAAAGAATTCAAAGGATTAAATTCCAGATTCACTTGTCCACTGTTGTTGTTTTCTGTTAATCAAGCCTGAGGATAGAAAAAATGGATGAAAACAGCCTTGCTTATAAAATTCAGAACCAAAATTACCAAAAAAAAAAGAGAAATCATTTTAGTTAGGAATGATCCCAATTCAGGACATATTGCTGGAGTAAAAGAGAAAAAAAGACTTATAAAAACACAACCAATCTGTGTGAATATTGGTTTACGTACACGAATAGGTTTCTTTTACATATTTTGTATTGTCGAAATTCAAAAGAATGCCCCCAAATTTGCAATTATAATTTTTTGCACAGTGATTGCCATTGATAAGGTAAAGATCCAATCACATTCATTATATAATTTTACAAAGAAATGCAGAAAAGAAAGGTCATTATTTGTTTTCAGAAATTTGCATAAAGAACGAAGAGAAAATGCTTCGTCAAAAAATGAACCACTCTGTTCCTTTGTATCAAAAATACATTTATCTTCATTGCATGCTTGTTTTTTAAAAAAATGTTTATAACAAGGAACAGATATGTAAAACTATAATAATTTCAAAAGATTGCATTTGAAATTTTTTTTTCATTCTTTTACCTCCTATCAAAAACAGCAACACTATTGGTTATTTGCCTCTCTTTTTAACATAGGTCATTATCTAAGAAATTCAAGTTTCATAACTGTTCTTCAATTATTTTTTTAGATCCTTATATGAATCAATTGTTTTAACATCTGCAATAATTATGTTTTGTCAAGAAATGACAGGGGTCAGGAGGGTGAAGAATTGTTAAAAGTACACTTATACGAAAAGGCGAGCGTATCAAGTGAATACGTTCCCTAAAATGTTCCAACAAAAACACCAAAGATGGAAAATATCTTCGAATTCTAAATAATTTCTGAATCGAGTAATCAACTACACAACATCAATAAAATGGAACGCAAGAACTGTTGCAGTCAAAAGTAAATTAAAGACAGAATATGAGCTATTAATACAACCAGCAAAAAGGAAAAGGTTATTTCAAACAAAAGGAACATTTTCAATGATGCAAATCTGGGGCATTATTAAATATTGCTTTATTTCTATCATTTAAAACACAGTATTCCAACAGATTCGAATAACATGTAGAACAGAATTCACTGACACTCGTTTCAAATTGCACAGAGTGTCTCAAAAACACTAAGGGACATACCCAGGAATTGAATGCAATAACAATGGAATTGAATCAGACACAATTTTCAAAGGGGCATGTGATCATTACTAAACAAGCAGTCCTCTAAAATCACAGATGGTGTAAATATTGATCAACCCAAACTTGAAATAATTAATAGCATGCAAATATAAAGATATTCTTTTCTGTTACTATCTGAAAGGCTAAATGCATTAGCATCGAACAAAATAAACAATATTATGGAGTAAAACAGGAACATAAAATGAGTCATCACATTCAATTTATCTAAGGTTATTAAATGTTTTATTTCAAGGCGTTTTATTTTATTTTTATAGGTTTCATTTAAAAAAAAATTTCCAACTTCTTTTTGCCTTCCAATCATATCTCAGAACTATTTGCAATACAAATTGCAGAGGTCTTAAGAAAACAATTTTTACTGCTAGGGTGTGTCTTCAACTTATACCGTTTAACCACAGAACTATCAAAACTAAAAAATTCTAACGGAAAAAAAATCATTTTATATCCACATTCTAAATATTTCCAAAGAAAAATGTAATGCAAAAATGAAATAAAATAAAAAATTGCATAAAGAAAATATCAGCAATAGCAACAAGTACTTCATACTCCAACAAAAAGATATTCTAGAAATGGAGTTCTAGTATAATCCTTATTTATTTACATTCATTCATTCAGAAAATGGAAAATTGAAATTAATTCATTCTAGTCAAATCCTTATTTATTTAGTTACGATTAGATCTGCATTATAAAACTGGGCCAATATTTTACATCCATTTTAATATTCATAACACAAAATTCAGACTTCCACCTTTCTAGCATGCGATACGATTGACATGACATCAAATAGTAAATAATGGACAACGCTAAACCATTAAAAAGGATCAAAACACCCAAAACTGAATTAAAACGAAAACAGGAAAGGCATTTGCATGTTTGAGATTTCCAAGATTTCATTTCTGGAAAGGATGGTCAAAGCAGAAATGAAACAAAGCAAATCTGCAAAGTTTTTTTCAAATAAAGTTATTTAAGTTCCAAACAAAATTTAAAGAATTTTTCATTGAAAAATCAATTCAAGATACAGAATATATTGCGATTAGTAACAATTCCTAGAACAAAAGTGCGCCAAACTATGCAAAGTGATTGTGATATCAATAATAAGGACTAACCTAAGATTATCCAATTAAAGTTAAGAAATCTAACAATCGAGACCCAATGAATCTGATTTCAATTTGGAAAAGACTGGATTCCATGAACATACACCAAACCTTCACATATACAGACAGACACACACACACACACACACACAAAAAAAAAGATAATGTTTTGAAAACTTATTCATCTATGATTGAGCTTTAAGAACTTCTATTCAGAATATTCAAAATCAAATGAATTGAAGTAAGAATGAAGCAGGAAGCATCTCTCTATATAAACAGAATTTGAAACTTCTATACCAACTAAGAATTACTTGCATAAAAGCAGGTCTCGTAAAGCACCTACATATAAAGAGTGTCTACAGATATGCAAAAGACTAATGAGACCAATTAGTAATGGATCAGTTAGCTTTGTAGAAAGTGCTACAGCACACAGAGGAATTCTCTAGACACCCCCAAAAATGTCAAGATGATATTCAACAACTTTATTGACAATCATACTAAAATCAAAAATAACCTCCAAGAATTTAAAAAAAATCGATAATAATTGATAAATGGGAAAATCCATCAAATAAAAAAAAGTAAATGTGAGAAAATTGACAACAATCAATACAGATTGCTACATAAACATTCATTTGTCAAAGAATAAAGGTCATTTTTTCAAAACAGGAACAAATTTTTAATGCAGGATACAAAAGATAAAAGAAAGAGAAAATATACAATATTAAATAAAGACATGAGCTTAAGAAATGGTGTATATATTACAACAATAAGGAATTGAAAATATTTGATAATGCTGTTCATGTAATTAGCAGAATTGATCAATCTAATTTCGAAATCAACAAAAAATTAATAAACTGAATCTGCAAAGGAAGAATAGAAATGAAAAGGAAGACATTCAGGCTTGGAAGAAATACAGCAATGCATACGAACAGTTTCAATAATATTCAATGGATTGCAACAGTTTTAATAAAATTCTTAATAACTGTCTCTTCAAAGAAAATTTCTTGAATAGATCTCAAGACAACAGTTTATTGATGCTGACGTAATTTATCTCCAAATTAATTAAACACTAATTAAACTCCACATTAATTAAAGACATTTAAAAATTTGACAGCTCCCTATAAAGCACAAAAGAAACAGCCTTGCTCACATGCTCCAATAATAGAATATTTTGAAATATACTCAAAAATACAGAACGTGTGCATGCATGAGTATATAGTAACAGAAGACTCCCAATATGGATAAAATGGTGTAAAAAAAAATATCTAAGACTCTGTACAATGGTTAAAAAAAGCACTTGGCCTTGAATTGTGAGACTAATAGTACATAAGCTGACAGGTCGTCTGTATGTTAAAGATTGGATCCAAAACTTCTAAAAAGTTACGTAAGAATGGAACAGAAAATAAACAAGTTCTTCCAAATATAAAGATCCTCTGTTTCTACAAATAAAATAAAAAAATCATTGCGGAATTCAAAGGAAAAAAAGAATTTTTGACTAGAAAGCTAAAAGAACAAGATGCAAAAGAAAAAGATAACATGTAAAAAAACCAATTCTCCTGAAACTGCAAAACAGCCAAAACAATGCAATTTCAGCACATTATGCCCAAACGATTACATCTTGCTTTTTTTTTAATATAAATCCATATCTCAGGAACTGAAGATTTTTATAATTGTGTTATTCATAAAAAAGATTTCATATTCCAAATCCCAATCATTGCCACAGCAATAAATAATAATCTCATCCACATATGGAAACAATAGAATTCCTCGAAATGAAATAGATTAACTCAACATTCTAAAGGTGCTCATACTGGCAAATAGAATTTTGCAGAGTAAAAAAAAAAAGTTGCAAATGATTTAAACAGTAAACAATTCCAAATGAAAAAACAATTAAAGGCATAATACAACTATAAAACTGAATTTCGTATTATTATCTTTGAACGATCGAATGAACTGCATATCTCCAGGAAAATATCATTAAAGTTGAAAACAATGAAAAAGATTAACAAGACCCAAGGTAGAATATAAAAATAAACCAAACCATAAAACTGCAAAAATATGCCATTTATTTTCAGATTCACAAAGGGATTTAGTAATATTGTATAAATTCCATTAAACGATTCACATAAAATAACTAAACAATCATCCAGCATACAATGGGGAAAAACTAAAGTTTGAAAATCCCCCCTCCGGAAATAAAAAAAATAAGAAACAAGATTAACTATTCCTAAATTGGATGCAATTCAGTCAGCCAACATTTAACTGAAAAAAGAGCATAATGGTTTTGGTTTCTAATTTTTTTTATCAAAAATACATTCTAGTGTTTAACAAAAAAAAATCAATCTTATCTACAGGATGAAACATAAAGTAGTCAAAATTAGATAAATACATCTAATATAAACTGAAGGAATAGAAATTTAGGAAATTAATAAAATAAATCTATAACATCTGAATTCATCTATAAACAAAAGGAATAGAAATTTAGGAATTTAATAAAATAAATCTACAACATCTGAATTCATCTATAAACAAAAGGAATAGAAATTTAGGATTTAAATAAAATAAATCCACAAGATCTGAATTCATCTTCAACTATCTTTACAAAAGTATGGATAAAAATATACCATTATTCACCTTCCCTTTGATGATTTAAAAAAAAAAAAGAAAAAGAAAGAAAGTGTGATTTTCCACAGCATAGAGTTTGCAACACTTGGAAATAGTTGCAAGAGCTAGTCTTAGATAGAGATTAAAAGAATAACACACAAAAATCCAAGCTATTCAATTAGGAGTAACAGAAAAAAAAATGTTTTAAAGCTGTTTATACTGAAATGATGAAAAAGCAAAACAAACAGCATTTCAGAAGCAAATAACATAAATGATTCAAAAAGAAGAATGCAATCCCAAACCAAAGATAACCATACTGTTGCAGAAAGTTTTAATATTTATAGAAAGCTGTTTCGAGAAATCAATTCCCAGACTTTCATACAGGTTCATTGAGCGGAACACTTTATCAATGTAAAACTGAAGTGACAAATAGCTAATATTCAACTGAATGTCATCTCATGCTGCTGGTGTAAAGTTGAGAAATAAATCAATGCAAATTCAAAAAGATGTCTCACAATCAAGAAAAGAAAAAAAAAATAGATTCCACGAAATAGCATCACTCTCGCAAATATAAAGAGAATAATAAAATTGAAACATTTGAAAAATGATAAGAGAATCAATGATTCGCATGAGAATGGGTAAAATTTCACTGGAGACATTTTCGATTAAATGCATTTTGAAAGGGAAATTCCGTAATTCTCCTCAGTATAATAAAAAAATTGGGGAATTCTAAAGTCATAAATAAGATCAGAAAGAGTCATTTTTGAAAAGAATTGAGGGCTAGCAAACTAAATGCAAAATGTCCTCCAAGGAAAGAGTTCTATCCAGAACGATATGTAATGGATAAATCAACAATGTTGCAAGCACAAGTGTGCAGTAGAAGTCATAAAATACAATGCTAAGACAGCATTACAACATGCTGTTTTAGTAAAATATACCATTGTAGACAATAAAAATCTTTTTAAAAAATGAAACAGGAATAATTGATAATTAAGAAAATCCGTTAAGGTCAAAAAGCAATCACAAAAAGTAAAAGAATAAAGTGAACCGCCAATTGAGAATATTAAACTTACACAAATGTTCAAGCATCACACAGCAGTGATCAACCAGATAAAAAATAAACAAAAGATATTTTTCTGTTACAGGAATGATCACATTGTCAAAAAATGGTGGCAAGCAAAATAGGGAATTCAGAATTCTAAACAAAACAAGAGCTTATAAAATGACTATGCATAGTCAAACAGTGTGAAGGAATTCTATGAATTTTTATCAACTCAGTTTTAATGAAATGACTGTATCATCAATCAACTGGGTGAGCAAAGGACAACAAAACTTCCACACATATGAGATACACAAAATGTATTTAAACAGTTCAAATGATATTCCATACAAACAAAATTAATAAAAATCTATGATTAATTATGTGTCAAAGCTATTTCCTCAATGCATCATTTTTTTTTATCATCAAGACAACTGCCATAAGTTTTATGAAAATTTCTCTAGAAATTAAAAAAGAAATAAACAAATAGAAATTATTTATGACAAATAGAGTGCAGCACACATTCTATATTACAATTTGAAATAGCACTCAAAACAGAATATGAGATAGGGAGAATCACCGATATTTGTAAAAGAACAACATTTTTTCCACTTACCGATAGACGACCATTGCTGAAAACACTGAAATAGCTTTGGCAAAAGAAGAATGTGCAGGAGGTCGAGGAAAGATGACAGTTCTTGTATCTTCAATCAGCCTAAAACAATTTGAAATAACCATTTTATTACCACAGCTGAGTGTAAATCGGTAAATGTTTAAACCTTCAGCGAAATTCACAACTAGAAATGTTCTGAAGTAAAAAATAATGCAGATACATTAAACATAAACACTCTCTCAAATTACTACATATCATTCCATATTATTCTTGCAGCCTTGCCAATATGATAAAATAGTGAATGAATAATCTGTTTCTGAAAAGAATTATTCTGGCTAGTTTGAATCCAATAAACAAAAAAGAAGTCTCTAAGAAACACTTCAAAATTCTTTGCTGAATAGAAACAATAGCATTTTGCACAAATATCACATTTTTTTAAACAGCGTAATGAAAATATAACTTGTTCAGTCCCTGAGGTATGAAAGAAATATCTCTGGTTTAAATAATAACAATTATTTAACTTATTTACATCTCAAAGAAGCATTTTGAAGTAGAAACATAGAAAAACCTTTCTGAACACAAAAAATTTTACAGTTTACTAAGCATTAAAAACTAAATACATGTGTAGTGATCATTATATATTAAGAAAATTTTCATCTGATATTTCGGCAATTAATAGTTCATTCTATCTACTGTCTAGAAAATTAAATCATGCCTTGTACCTCTGCATAACCCTCTTTAAATTTAGAAAAAGAAAAAAAAAAAATGCTTTTTTCCCTGCAGTTTCAACCTTCCAGGGGAACAACTCTCAAATCTCCAAAAATAACCTTAATTGACCACATAGAATAAAATTTCCACAAACAAACAGAGGAAAGAGGTTTCTGGAATGCAAATAAAATACTACAATATTTATAATAAAAAAATTAAGAGCAAGGGACAGCTGTCTTAAATATATTTGTAAGTATAAAAACTGCAGAATAAGACATTTATATTATAAAAGAAATATTTAAAACAAGATTCAAATGAGTCGCAAACAAAAAATGGAATTCAGAATTGTAAACAAAACATAAGATCTCATGGAAGTGCTATGCAGAGAAAAACAATGAGAAGGAAATCAATGAATTTTATCAACTGAATTTTAATGCAATTATTGTACCCTTGATCAATAATAAAGTGCAAAATCAGGTGAGCAAGGGAAAATGCTAAGAGCAAGTCTTCTACACTCATGTAATATACAAAATACATAAGAACTACTTCAATAATATTCAATATACATAGAACTATTAATAGTCTATGAATTAATATGCAGAAAAGCTATTTTATTAATGTACCATTTTCTTTTATGATAAAAGATTATGTTAAAAGCGTTAGTTTTAGGCAGATTTTTCTATCGATACAAAAATATATAAATTATTATTCAATTATTTCAAAAAATAAAAATAAATAAAATGGAGCATGCATTCCCCATCCCACACGAAAACCGCACTCTCACCCTGAGTAATGAGAATGGGTGAATGACTGCAAGATACTGATTTAAAAAAACACTATTTCTCACTTACTGCTGGATGACTGTAGCTAAAAGCAAATGCTGGCTGAAAATTCTTTGTCAGAGAAGTACACAAGAACTTTACACTAGGGAAAAGTCAACAATTCTGATATTTTCAGCAGCCTAAAATAATTTAAAATAACCATTTTATTATCACAACAGGGCAAAAACTTCAAAATATTGAAAAACTATAAGAAATCTGAGGAAGAAACACATTCCAGAGAAGTTTGCATCCTATGAAACTGAAAAATATTATTCTGCATTATTCTTGCTAATAAAACCAAATTCCATACTAGCTATCTTTGACTTGATTGAGAATATATGTTGTTTATTTCCTAAGGCTTAGAAGAAATAACTCTAGCTAAAATAATAGCAATTATCTCAGTTATTTAACTGTATATCAAAGAAGCATATCAAAGTCTGATATAACTATCTGAACAGTCCTTTTATAGTTTACCAAGTATCGAAAAAGTACTTACAACGTGTGTAAAGGTCATCATATACTAAGAAACCTTTTATCTGACATTTTAGCAATGAATAGTTCGTTCGTCTGCTACCTAGAAAATTAAACCATGCCTTGTGCCTCTGCATGACCGTCTTTATATTTAGAAGAAGAAAAAAATGCTTTTAGGACCTGCAATTTTAACCTTCCAGGGAAATAACTTTCAGTCCTCCACAAATAACCCTGACCACATATAACATTTGGTTATCTCAAATATAATTGGGAAAATGAAATCTTATTTGTTTACTACAATTTTAGCAAAATTTTCTATGCAGCGATTTGTGAATGCCAATTGTGTTGACTTAAAAGGATTTCAAAAATAAATTCCATGATTATATTTTAAAATCTTTACAATATTTGCATTCGACTTTAAATTTTTTTTTCATTTTTATTTAATTACATAAACAAACAAGATACATTTTAACATGTACTCAAATATATAGAGCCATATATTTAAAGCTAACAGCAAAACTGTATATCAATAAACATTAAAATTGACTATTACTGTAAACCAGCAAGTTAAAAATACTTTAAAGGCAATGCAAGAAAACTACCCTTCAGAAATTGAATAACTTTAAACTTTAGTTTTAAACAAATATAAGACAAACATATATATTTAAATATACAAAAAATTAAAATGCAAAAAGTATGCACAGTTTAAAAATGCTAATCAGCATTTTGTAGATGCAAAACATGCCACAATGCTTAATAAAATCAAGATAAAATTGTTTCAGTAACAAAGAATAATTAGTGTTTATGAAATGCATTTTGGATATGAAAAAAGGAAAAAAATGTTTCATAAAATATTTGATGGCTTTGTAAGATATATACTGACAAACATATATATAATAATTAAGAGTGTCGGAAACTGATTGAAATGTGGGAAACGTACACTATTTCTCAAAAACAAGTTATATTTTAAAAAATAGTTTCTTTAGAGAATACTACAATTGTAAAGCATAAATTTCAAAGAGAAATTATAATTAAGAAATTTAAGAATGAGAGCAGAAGCACTTGAAGGATATACGAAATGTATGAATAAACAATTCGTAAATTATATGAATAATAAGAACAATTATGAAATAATATGCATACGAAATGTATTCCTACTCTGAAATCACTCGTCCTCAATGTAGAGGTCTAGCAAATAAAGACAAACAACTGCTGAAATTATTAACACTTTGATATGATTTCAAAATATATCAAAAGCGTCATAATAATTAAATTATTAGTTATTGATGACCAATTTTTACATTTTGATTTCTTTAAATATAATTTTCAAAGCATATTTCAAAAAGAAAAAGTAGTCATTTTCCTATGTCTGCAAATGAATGACTGAATGAAATAAACATCATAACAGATATGCGATTTTTCACGAAATGGTTAAAAAGCTATGCACTCTCGTAACATTTGTAACTTTTATATGTTCTTTAAATATTTTAGTAGCACCATGATCTCTAAATACTACAAATATATATTGAGTGTATGAAGTTTACACCTCTTCGACAGGACTTATTTCATTAATGAGTGACTATGTATGCATACAAAACAATACTTACCCGTACAAAGATCACAAAAATCGGATGTGTCAGATTGAATCTTCGAATAATTTCCTAATAAAGCTTTAGTTTTCGGCAGCTAAGTTGCTAGGGGTCACGACAGCAACCTCAGCCGTATTTCCTGCTGTAAAATCAAAACAATCAGCACTAATATTTTCAATTTTTTTTAATCTTAAACATTTAATATTAAATGGGAAAAAATTATAGCAAAAAAGCTAAAATTTATCAGCTAATGTTTAGAAAATAATTAACATTCCTTTCTGTATTGTTGATTTCCCGATTTGACGGAAAGTCCAAGAAGGACCTGAACTCAAATTTCTTATCCTCTGGAAACAGCTACAAATTTCAATTTAGATTTTTTTTTTAAATGAGGGGGGGGGGGTTATTTGATGACATTTGTTGTCATATGGGAATTTATTTACTTATGTTGAAATAGAGCACCACATTTTTGCTATAGAAAGCCACATACACAGATATTTAACACTATTTAAATTCTTTTTAAGTAGACATTAAATGTTCACTTTTTCAAAATCCTATTCAAGGAAAAAACAACATAAGCTTCACCTTTAAAGTTCTTGGTAAAGTGAGAAACTAAGCTTTACATATATTAGAAGAGACTTTTCTGGCATCTTTCTCTAGATGTGCAAAATATTTCTAAGTTTACATTATGCATTTTATTTCAACAAGAATCATTCATTTATAATTCTGAACGAATTATAAATGTATCCCGAATGATGATACTAAAGCATAAAAAATCTGAAAGAACAACAAAGTTATTGATAATAGTCACTGTAAATATTGCAGATATTTGTTCAACTTTGTTTTACATTTTGAATCACTCATCTGCCCTGAATACAAATATCATTACTAAAGCATATTCCAAGAAAGCAAGCACGATATTTATTTAATTCTGGAAAAAATAAATCAGAAAAAGATACAACTTTTTATTTAAAATTTTAACACGATGTATTTGGCCTTTTACTTTAATTTGCCAAATTTTAATTTATATTAGATTTAAAATTAGATTACATTGCTAAAATTAAAATACTAGAAACAGCTAAATGTATCAATTTTTTAAGAATTTTAGTTGAGCTCACAGAAAATGGCAAAAAACTTATAATAGAATGACGAACATACTTAACAAAATATAAAGCTGAAAAATATTTGGATGAAAAAAACCATTAAAAATTTTAGCTAACATTAAACCCAGTAAAGTAGCTAGTCATCAAAGGTGTCTAATAATTAAGCTAAGGGAGTAGGGCTCATAATTAAGCTAAGTTTTAGCTAATACACTCCATTTGTAATTTTGCCTGATCTATAAATAAAATATTTACACACAACTGCAGGAGATTTCAATATGTGATGAAAGGACTTTCAAAACTTGGAGTGAATACTCAGAGGTTTTTCAAAACTATTTGGAATTCCGGTATGAAATTTTGATTCAACAAAGAAAGGCAACATCTTAACTGCCTTAATAATATACGAATGCTTCATGAACACATATTCTTAAGAATTGAAACAATAAAAAATGATGCCTCGAAACTATGATGCCTCTCATTATTCTAGTCCTTCATGGATATGGGGGGAAAACCGTTTTAGGTGCTATTCTATCTGTGTATGTGCATAATAACTAAAAAACAATGGGACCTAGGATAAAATCATGGATTTCTTCAAAAATCTTCCTCAAGACCCATCAATGCAATATTAGTCTTATTCTTGCGCATGTGGATATTATACTCTCCCATCAACAAAACAAGCTAGACATATAACATTTTTCTATGGGTTGTGTGACCAAAATTATAATCATGTACATTAGGAAAATATAGAATGCTATCAATCAATAATTCAAAGCTACAAAAGGTGAGAAAGAAGCAGGAAACTGCCACATTTTGTGAAAATATGAAAAATACAATCTACATCTTGTCTCTTTGTACTTCCATTTTCAAAGGAATGTAATCACTCAAAAACACAAGCTCGAATAACAGAATTTAGCATTTCTATGAACAAAATAATGTATCAGTATCAAATATTAAAATTTAACTGTTCTACAGGTAGCAACAACTTATTTGAAGAAAATTTGGCCTACAGTTTGAGACCAAAAGGGTAAATCTGAATCAAACGATCCAAAAGATCAAAAGTAAAAATAGTCAGTCATTTTTTTTTCTTTACATAATAAGTAAAAATGCACCATTTTTATGTTTTGAATACAAAAATGTCCAGGGAAGCACACTCTTAGCTTCTATACTAAAAAAAATGTCATTCTGTGCACCGCATCCAACTGAACTGAAGTAATATTTTATAGAACAATTGCAAGGAAATAGAGACAGTAAAACCAAAAGAAAAAGTATTCATTTCTTTTTTGGTGGTACATTAAAATAAGTTTCAATAGATAATTGGAAAAAATCTGATTGCTGCAACTCTAAAAATAAATAAGGTAAATCCGGCCACTAAAATTAAGTCAGCACAGGGTGTGGAAATTTCTATTATTTCTCTTTTAAAATTGCGAGTTACTATTTTGATATTAAATTAATGAAGGAAAAAATAAGCAATATCTATTAAAACTATTTAACATTTTTTGGCTCAGCTCCCGTAAACGGCCTCCGCCAAATTGGCGAGAAATTTGGCGATAAACGGTAATTTCTGATTGCCGTCATCGGCTTATGCATTCTTTATGGTAACCTGAAACCTTAGAACATATTCAGTATTTTTATGTGTTTTTATAAGGAGCAGCTTACATATACAGCTATTAATTTTTATAAACTATTCTTTTAAAATGAAAAAAATATCAACATTTTCATGAGAACATATTCAGCATAAAATTAAGAAATCATTTTTAAAAATTGGAGCAAAAAATAATTTCGTCACCATCATTTAATATTAATTTTGAGCATTTCATTGTACTTAAAAGCAAGTGAGCATTTCATCATGCTTAATTATACTTATAATTAAACAAGTCGTTTCATTTGGATCTTTATCATAAATATTTCAACCTCCCCCCCCCCCTGACTTACGCTCGTGTATTTTGTCAGTCCTAGGATTAAGTCTAAACATGGCTTCAAAAATTAGTCAATAATCACAACATTTATTTGAATTATTTAAAGTAAAAAGGGGGGGGCATCGCCACCCCCTGACTTATAGTCTAGTGCATTTTGTCAGTCTTAGAAATAAGCCTAACGTGGCTTCAAAACTTCCGGTTAAGAATCGCAACATGCTAAACACGCATTATTGGCGACTTCTTGGCGAAAAAATTGGCGCCACTAGGCCGTATACGGGAGCTGCTCCCATTTTTTAATAAAAATTTACAATAAAAGGAAATATTTTGCAGATGAAAATAGATATAGCAAGGCTCCTCATTAAATCTCATTTAGCAATAAAAACTATTTTGCAAACCAATTGCTCAATCAAATACCTAACTTTAAATGTAAATTCTATTGAAATCATTCATAAATGAGCAATCAGGTTGTAAAAAAATTATTAGAATTAAATTACTAACTCTACATCAAAACAGTATTTTCTTTTATCAATTACGACAATTTTGTATATCATACACAAGAGAACAAAAATATAACATTATATGTTTAAATTTAACATTATTATAATGTGATGTATGTAGTTAAATTCTATTTGTAATGCAGATATTTTCAGAAGATTTTAATCCTTTATATGCGTTACTATGAGATCTTAAATTAGATTCTTTAAAATTACATTTTATAGCAAGTTTTTTTAAATCTTAATTTTCAATTAAACTATATTAACTTTATAATGTAACAAATTAAACTTTTTTTAAATATGGAAAATATGAAAATCCATTATTTCTAATATAACAGAAGAGAAAAATGGGGTGAATTATCAATTTGTTTATCATTTCATCAACTACATTGTTATAAAAAGTAACATATTGGAAATTTTCGCACGAGGGGAAAAAAAAAAAAAAAAAACGCACGTACCAATTTAAGGGTGATATCTTCCATGTTTAGACATAAAATTTGAACAAGTATCGGGTGTGATTTGAAAACACCTAAAGAAAATATACTAAAATGTCGACTATATATCAATTATTGATATACCCAAACAATGCAAATGTTTTAGAATTAATCTCACTCTGAATACTTCCATTATAAAATAATAAAAGCAACTAAATATCAAGAAATTGTATATAAGGCTCACCTTTTGTTTTCGGAAAAAAGTTGCCCAACATTAGCGCTACATCATACATCTGCAGGATATACCTGAAATAAAAATATTTAATATTAAACAACCAGCATAAAACCACAATTCAACAACCCATTATTACAGCACTTGTAACAGAAGCATGGAAGAGAAATGATAAGAAATGTATGATTCAATGGAGTCACAAAGTGTTTATGCGAAACAAAAAGATCAATGAAATTCAACAAATTTAATCTCAGATTCAAAAAAATACTGAATAAAAAATAAATGTAATTTATTTAATATAGAATTGCTTCAGAGCCCATTCTATTTCGATTACTCGAATTTCATCTTGCAGAAAACTCAGTTTCAAAAAATAAACTAAAAATTGCATAAAAATTCAACACTTCAAGCTTCAATATATAAAATTGCGATATGTATATAGTACTAATTACGATAAATAATTGTACATTTTATTAAGTAAAATACCCTGCATTGCAACAACAACAACAAAAAAAAAAGATCGAAGTTTGAATTTTTATTTTTTTAATAATGTGCAATTTTAATTAACGTCGAATTTCATTTTGCCTTTCCAAACTATATTCATGTATCATTTTGCAGTTATTGACACGAATACCTATAAATCCAATGCTATTACTATAGATAATTTTCTTCGAATAACAATGCCTACAAAAAAACATTTCAGATTTAAATCGATCCACTACAAAATTAATCTGCATTCTAGAATGAATATTCAAAAACATATTCCATTTCTATCGGAAAAAATTAAAACGCCAGCAGAAATAATAATTCCTAACACACAGAAAACTAACTGGAGTGAAAACGAATATTCAAGCCTGCACTTTTTAAGGCAGCAAAATCGCTTTCTCGTTTTCCAATTCTGCGAAAAATTCAAGCTTTGTAATGATAATAGCTTTTCAAGTTATTATAAGACTTAATTACAGGCATCGTCATTCAGAAGGCCCGCCTTACCTTATGAGAAATAGTTAATTATTAATCTTAGTTCAAAAAAAAATGAATAACAAAGTAAGGAGCACATTTAAATAATATAATGGTAACATATAAACAAAGAATATTAGTGACAATTAATATTACGATATAAAGTTTTAGAATAATTTTTAACATTTTGTTATTCCCGTATATCATCACATAGAACATATGGTAGAAATTATTAAAAAGATAATTTCCTTTTTTTATATCAGCAAGAAAATGAATTTCAATTTTATATCATTCATAAACAGAGGAAGCAGATATTAGATAAAAGTGAAATCAATTATGATAACAATGAGCATTTCAGTTTTAAATAGTACATTAAAAAAAAAAGAAGAAGAAGAAGAAAAAACAGTACGAAAAAGTAATGCAGCGATTGCATGTAAAAAAATTTTCTCCAGTAACAGTGCAAACGATATTTTAATCCAATAATCGTTTCGTTAGTTATCGCCAGAAAACACAAAATATTCGTTTACTTAATTCAGATTAAAACTAAAAGTCCTGACAAAATCGTTCCGAGTACATAAGAAGAGCACTCAACATAACTGACGTCATATGAGAAATATACTGAAGGCAGAATACCAAGCCGACACCCGACAACGGTGAATCTGAACCGCTAATAAAATTAACAGAGCACAAACCGTTAGAAGAGCAGCATACAAAATAATTATATATAAAAAAAATAACATAAAATAAAAAAACATCTCACGCCATTGGTTAAAAAAGGGTTGCCAATCTTACTCATTTGTTCCCGATTTCAGCGCATGCGTATGGAGAATTCATGTGGCGAATAACAGGCGCGTACATTTTCTTTCCCCCCTTCCTCTTTTTCTCCTTTTCTCTCCCACTCACCCTTTGTGTATAACAATCTAAAATCAAATTTCACTACATTCCTTATTTCATGGGGGGTTTTTTTCTCACTCCATTATTTATTGTTCTTTTTAAATGAAAATTTCCAAAACAAAGAAAGCAATAAGATATTAGACGGCAATTAATAATTTCGAAGAATATTATTTTCCGGACCACGAAATATGAATGCAATTATTGCACTTTCTTTCCCAGCCCAATATCAAAAGAACATCCGACAATAATTTATAAGGACCCTTCTATCCTTACTTTCGTTTTATAAATCCATGACATTTCGAATGACAACCAGGGTTGAAGAAAATAATCGAAATGCATAACTGTTTTAATTCGATTGATTTGGCCGTAACGGAACCAATAATGGCAGATGGCTTTTCACATCTTATGCAGAACAGATGAAAATGGCAGAAATTGGAATTATGAAAGAATGGCACGGTCATTCAGTTTTCGAAAAAGAAAAAAATCCAACCATTCCTTCAAATTTAAAAGATTCAAATAGTTTTACTCGCGTTAGTTTCGTTTAAAGGCAGAAATTTCATTTCCGAATCCAGATCAATAATTCGAAGGCAATAGAGATGGAAAAAGAAACACAAGGCAGATAAGTTACCGATTATTCCAATAACCCAAATGATCGAAATCAACATCAGTACTTCTAATTAGATTTTCTAAATGTCTTTCGAACATCTTCCCCGAGCTGACAAAAAAAAAAAAAAAAAAAAACAATTAAAACTAAATCAAGAAATAAACACCACAACAAATATGAAAGAGCACAATGCTCTGCGATACACACAACTCGCAGGATTGATTTATCATCCACAGCAGCAGACAGCAAAACCGGACAACCGAAATTTTTGTAGCCAGCGGATTATTATCTAATTTTTAGGAGAGAGCGACATCAACTGTTGACAGATCTTTCCTTACATAAAAATCAAACCGCTAGGGAAAAGTCCGTGACCATTAGTAAAATAGCGCCAACAGCATTGAAATCGAATTATTCTCGCCATCAATATTTCAAATTAAAAAAAAAAAATAGGAGAACCTCAGATTGAGGTTGAATTATTTTCAAATAAATGCATTTTATGGCTGTTACAAGAAATGGTCAATCGATTTTTCAACTGAATAGTGAATATCTCAGTGGGTTTTACACAACTCAGTATCATGATCATGGCACACGAAAAATGAATTATAAAAATAAAAATAAAATCATCCAAGTTCTCAAGTAGAAGCATCCTATTTGCGAATAATTGTAAACACGAAATGAGAATCGAATAATTATCTGTTAGAAAACAAAGTTTACTTAATTCATGCAGATCCGGTAGCTAGTGCATTATCAAAATTTTGACTTTTAACATCATCATCACAATAATGACATTTAAGAGATTTTTTTTTAATGTTTAGAAATTTTAATAAAGATACAATCGACTTTTTTGGAGATCATCTAAAAAGATTTTCAGAGATCGAAGCAGAAACGTCACGGATTAATATAATTCAAACAAAAGTTTTTCAACCAAATGAAGATATTCAGTCCTACATAAAGAAATGACTCTATTAGAATACTGAAATAAAAAAAAATGCAGGTAAATAAATACTTACAGTTTTCTGAAATTCATTTAAATTCTTTTAAGCTGAGCAAATTCACTAAAAGGTGAAGTTTCCAGGACATGGAACGATCTGCGGATTCGATTTTCACGCCTTCTTAAGACATAAGACATTGAAAGTTAGAACAGTTTAAAGAAATAAACATATGTCTTTAAAAAATGATAATTTAGAAATTTATTTCTTATCCGTAAAAATACCAGCATAGCAATTCTGTGCATCTTATCATTGCTACATAATTAAAAGTAAAATAAAAAATAATAAAGATAAACGACTCAAGCCTTAAACTTCAACATATTTCGACGTTTCGGACAATACATTCGCATCTCTCCTCTCTTTTTTAATTTTAAATGCCCATTAGACCCTAGAAGGTAAATATCGTTACCTTTTTTTTCCTTGTCTAGAAATGTTTGTAACCGTCATTTTATGAATACTGTTTATCGTCCTTGCTTTAATTTACATTTTAATTCTTTCCAATTAAAAATCATACACACGCGCATTACATAAAAAGAAATTATTATCTTTACACTTTCATAGGTAAGGTTCTAAATACAAACAAAAAAAAAAGAAGTAAATAAAATAAAATGGGAAAGAAACATTTAGCCATCGATGAAAAATAAATCGTTTGCCAAAATATCATAGAGTAGGAATATTTAAACGCAATGCAAAATATAAATATAATTACTGTATGCATATTTCTTAAAACATTTTTTTCCTTCAGCAATATTTCACATTAATTCTTCTTGTTTAACATTTTTATATTGGATTCAAATTATTAAAAATTCAGTTAAAGCGTTCAAGCAATTAACAAACAACCATTCAACATGTATTGATTACTCATGAAGAGTTAAAACTGTTATTTTTTTCATCAAGTTTACTAATGGGGATAATCATGCGATTCTTTCTTCTTGATGGAAGCTTCTAAAAAAATAAACCATATTGAAATAACTCTTTATTTACTACGAGGAAATAACGATAATATTTAAAAATCCTGCACCTAATAATGAATAAAAAATGAATTTAAAAAATTTAACGCCGATATGTGTTAAGCAAATCTCAGTAATTTATTATTTTCATTTTAATACCTTTGCTATAACTGGTCTGATGAAGCAAATAACTTTCGGACTACTTTAAAGAACAATCAGTACAGAAGTTTTTAAAATGTCTTTATGTTATTTATTTATTTTGAAAGTAACTGAACCCGGTGAAAAAAACAAATTTCATAAATTTTGTAAAACATATAACTCCTATTCAAATAATAATAAAAAAAAATGAAATCGTAACTAATTGAATTTTTTTTTTTCGATTTTGTGAGAAAAGCAGGCAGGCTCTTTAAGTAACACACAACACATAACTGAAATTTGTACTAATGTCCTTATTAATTAATATTCGCCATTAAATAAATCCCAGAAAGACAATTTAAGATCGGCCGGCGAAATTGTTCTGATAAAAGCGAAAGTGGAGAACAAAGAAAATTATCTAGAAGAAGGAAAATATAATATTAAAATGATGACGGGAAAAAAATAGCTAAGCTTCAGCCAAGAAAAAAATTTCAGATCATTCCTCCATATAACTCGGCAGATACAAACAATTGCAGTTAATTTATAAGCAAAATCGCGCCAAATAATTCATAACAAACGCAATTCGAAGATACATTTCTATACCTTTATCTTTAAATCGCTTATTATACTACAAAAATTATTAAATTTTCGAACAGTTTAAAAAATATTTAAAACTGAATTAAGAATCTATATATGTGACCCTAAACTTATTAAATTACGTGCGTTAAATATGCTATAATACAGGAGAAATTTCTAATGCAAATAATTTAAAATCCCTTGAGAAAGTTTTTTACACTATATTGCTCAGTGAATGAACAAAACACTAAACAAGGCATGGTCTTACTGTTTCATCAAACTGAAAATAAATAAACCGCAATGATTCAAAAACTGCGTTTTAGAAAGGTAGGTGAATTAGGAAGCCTGTTTCCTCAGGCAAATATCTGATTCATTTCAAAATTATTCATTTAAAACAAAAATTTACTTTCGAAATTAAATATTATATTGTAGAAAGTCAATAAATAGTAACTTACCCAAACTTCGATTTTTCCTCAAAGAACTCATTTCACCTGTATTCTGTTAAAAAATCATTTTGAAATCAATTTCTTGTGCAAATCTTTGTACAGAAAAGAAAGTAATAATATAAAAGATTTCAATATCATTACTGTCGCTTAACTTTTCTTCCCTCAGATGAAAAACTAACGACAATCAAAATATTTTGACAGCGAATTTCGGTATTACATTTCTGTGTAAAAAAAAAAAAAAAAAAAAAAAAATTAGCGACGATTTTCGGTTCCGTTTCGAAAATTCTCGGCTTATTCAAAGTTCCCACAGAAGCGAAATATCTGACAAACCGCGGCAATCGTTTACTAAACTTCCAAGTGTATCTGGTACTTATGATTCTCTTTCTAATGTAGACTAAACAGTTCGAGAAAGTTGGCGGTGTCCTTGAAACTGGCGACGATAGATTTTTCGCCAAAATTTATCTGCAGTAAGAAGGGATACGAATTTAAACATGATTTATTGTACATTTGTTGCCAACACCATTTTATATTGTAGTTTCTGTAACTGATAAATAATATAAAAAAAGTTTTAACGGAAATGCATTAAGAAAAAATTATATAAAATGTGAATTTAATGTTGTTTTTCTCAGACAAATATTTTATACGTTACTGAAGTATTTAAATGGAAAAAAATTAATGTTAAAATTAAATTTGTAAATATATATACAAGAAATATAGAACTCACTAGTTTCATTTATCAAGACAGAAACAAGAAAATTTTCGATCTTAAAATTCTTTGGTAAAAAAATATGTATTAATAAAGAATAAGAAAATATATTTTAAAAAATGAGTCAGAGATAAATGTTGTAGATATGCTTACTATCGACAAATTATATACTTTATCTGAGGGATAATTTGCCAAATGAGGCATTAGATTTAATACAGACCGAACGTTTGGCAAAAAGATGTTGACAAGGAAACCTTTTTTTCCACCGAAGTCTGGCTGCTCATGTCTAAAGAAAATATTAAATTAAGAATGATTTATATTATATTTCCTGTTAACGATTCTTATTTTTTATATTTCCGCTAACGGTTAGATGCAATAAAAATGAATTTTAACCGGAAATGTATAAAAAAAAACTAGTAAAACCATGGAGATCGCCTAAAACTTGTACAACGGAATACTTAATGACGCAGAACAGGAAACATTAATAAGAACATCTATTACTTTCATTTCAACTTGCTTTACTCATACTTTGGACCTTATTTAAACAATTTCCAAGACATAATATATCACGTTCTACATTACAAATTGTACATAAATCGCAGAAATTTTAAATTTTTTTACTAATAAAAAAATTATTTCAGCGGAAGTATATATTAAAAAAAAAACAATATAAAAACTTTTTTTTAGAATTAATTTTATCAGTTTTTGTGCTCAGCAAATGAGCACGGAAAATGTAAATTTATAAATTCTTATTCCTTGAATTTTCTGAAGAATTGTTCAATTCCAAAGAAGATTTCGATTTTTAAGCATCCTAATCTACAAACAGCGTTTTTATCTGCGTTTCTAAGCATCAGATTATACTTTTATATAAATCGATTGATCTCACCAATTTATTTCTTTTATTTTTAATCAATCAATTTGGAAGTTTTTACTTAATTGGTGGAAATACATTCGATCAAATTTAACCAATCTAGAGTGAATTTGTTTTATATCATTACCGAATATCGTAGACAAGGATAAAGAAGCGTTCTGGATTGGATTTCTCACTGAATCTCCAACGAACAACAATGAAGGAAAGGAAATCGTTTGAAATAAATATTTATAGATTTGGACATTTTGTATAATATAACTGTCACTGTAGACTCATTCAGCAAATGAATTCTGTTGAAATATTGAAAAATATACCATCCAAGTAAAAACGATATATGTATTCTACTACTTCATTATTATTATTAAAATGCTTGGGTTTTTTTAATACTGTCAATAGAGAAATGAATTAAATTTCAAGTTAGAAAGCTAGTCGGATTAAGAAACATTACGAATGGTTTATAAATAATTAGCCTTTGGTTTAACTTACTAAATTTCATCTGTCTAGCCCAGAGCATGTTTGATTTTATATTACATTGACTTCATGCTTTGTCCTGTCTCCATTTAACATTTCTGCTTCCATGCGAAAGAAAACTCTTTTATCGTGCATTGATTACATAACATGTATTGTTTCTTAGCACAAAAAGCTAATAAATTTATTAACATGCATACATCAAATATTTCATACGCCCTCTACCTTTTAACGAAACAACGCTGAAATCTATCTATCAATTGCAAAATGTCTAAAGCAGGCATGCTGTACTCAATGACAACCTGTGACGGAAGAAAAACACACACACACACAATTAAAAGCAAAAAATAATATTTTGAAATATAAAGCAAAGCGAAAAATTCCAAACCTCCAAAAAACCTTTTACTGATTCTCAAGAACATACATCTTTACTTAATCATGGAGATTTAATTCACTTTCATTTTATTAAATCTGCTACGAATACAATATCAGTAGTTTTATGTAGCCAAGTAGATATTTTACTACTATACTGTAAATATTTGTTTGCTTAAGCGAAATCATTTATATCATAATTATCGAATTTTACGAATCCTTAAGCAATAATAACAAAATAAAAGAATATCTATCTATCTATCTATATATATATTGGAATTTTTTCCTTGCGAGAAATTTATTTTCGTTAGAATCGTCATGAATACTGAGATGAAACTGTGTAAAGATCAGAAAGAAATATTATGACACAGAACTTTAATAAGATTCGAATAAGATATTTCGTTAATAAAAAAAGGTGATTAAATTTTTATAAAATCTAATGGATAATTTGAAACAAGAATAACACAGATAAATCCCATCTTCTCAGTATTAGAAGCAATATTATTTGTAATATCATTTAAACAGCTGTGTTTGGAGAAATTCGTCTGCAAAAGACCGTTAAAAATGGCGCTAAACGAGAACTAATAATTCGGTGGAAAATGAATTCGCACACGTGGGTTACCAGTCTTGATGAGTGAAAAGTTTAGCTTTTTATTTCTTTGTTTCCAGAAGATGGGAAATAGACCTTTAAACAGCAAAATTGTGGTATTAATTGTAGATCGTAGGCATATTAATTTTATTTCCTTCTTTTAGACGATATTTATATTTATTTTATTCTTCCAAAATGAATGATTTTCAATAAAGATCTAAGCATTAGGAAAGTGTTCCAGGCCAGTTAAATCTTTCTATGTAAAAAGAAAGCATTTTTTTTTCCTTCTTTTAGTCATTATACTATCTTAACAGTTGAAAAGATTCTAAATTTCAACGCGTGCTGAAAGAAAAGATATAAACGATAGACATTTTTTTGTTTGTTTAGCTGCTGTTGTATAAACTTTTTAAAATTGAATGAATTTTGTAATTTTTTAAAACAATTTCATGCCACAAACTGAGGAAAATGCTTTAATGTTAAAGAAAAGTATTTAAAATTGAAAGTCGGCGCAAATGTACTTTAGAAATTATCAAAAGTTTATTTTTGCAATAACGTTAGTGCTGTTAATAATTGATATAGATTCTATACTGAAAATATTAATTCATGATAAGTAGTATTAAATTTTGCAAGAAATTCGTCAAGAGGAAGTCTGTCATTATGAATTTGTGCACTATAATTCCTGAGATCATGAGGAACTACGGAATAAAATTTAAAATATAAAAATGACATCAGAATTTTTAATCCCTATTAAGTTTTGGATAAAATAGATCAGCTCTCAAACGCACTATTGTCTCCCGCCACTGAACGATGGAGCATTTTTACAATTTTGGTACATTTTGGCTGCTACGTTTATCCTCCCGGCTTATGTGTCGGCACCTTGACTTAAAAAGAAATAGCAGACTAGAGAGATGAAATTTGGTATGTGTTCTTTATTCGAAAACTGCACTTTTTTTATTAAATTTCTAAAAAGATCCACATAAATGAGACCTGTCTTTTCTACCGTGTATATTTGAACACGATAACTGGAAAAAAACTAAAGAGGTAGCTGAAATCTGCTATACTATAACAATAGAAATAAACATCTGTAAAGAAATTTAGAACATATAAATCAAAAGTGTCACCATTTTTCGTATTCGTATGTGTGTGAAAGCGGTCATTCAAATCTAGATGAATGAATTTTGGAATAAAGCCTTTCTTTCAAAATTGAAGATCATTGTGTCACATGTAAATGGATAAATTATTTATTTGTATGTCTGGGTGTTTATGAATGTGATCACTCAAATACACCCAAGACTTGATAAATGAAATTTTGTAGTTGGTCTTGACATCCAAATTATAAATATGTCACGAAATTCGTGCTGAATTGCCGAAGACTTTTAATTAAACATGGAACGAAAATTCCGTGGACAACACTACAAATGGATCAAATGAGATGGTTTAAGCTATACAAGCAGACATGAATTTGTGAATGTTAGTCAAATTCTGCACTCAATCTACAACGGGTCTAATGGACCATCTACTTTTGTACATACGTGAGTGAATATGAGAGATAAAAAAATGATGATTAAACACGGAAGATTTCTTGGCAGTTGTGGCCACGTTTATTCAAGAATAGCTCATTTCATTTCCCTTCTGTTCAAGTCTTAAATGATGAGAATTCTTAAATTGAGATTTGTTATTCATTTTAAATGAAAAAAAAATGAAGTTAATAAATCCAAATTTTTCATGGCACTAGGAAGTTGCTGTTCAATGAGTTCGGTAATCCGAACCTTCTTCTGCCTTTAAACGGAAGCTAGTATGTACTGAAACATTTATCGTCATATTCTTTCTTAAAATCAAGTTACAAAGAAATGGCGATAAAATTTACATTATAAAATACAACAGCGTGACATTAAATAACTTATTTAAAGTGTTTAATGGAAATCATAAAATGAATTTATAGAATAAAGTAATTATACAATTAATTTTTTTTGTTTTGTTTTGTAAAAAAAAAAGCCTTAAAATTTTGTAAAATTATTCTAAAAACTCGTCTTTTTCCTTTCATGTCACGATAATATTCCATGCGATTTTCTTATTTAGTGAAAATCGTCTGTCAAATACTAATTAAAAAATTCCTTTCTAAAATTATTTTAATACTTCTCTTCAATAATTCTAACTTCTTTCTTTCGTTTGGCAAAAGTCTGGAACTCTGGCATTTCACGAATTTTTTTTCTATAGAAATTTAATTTTTTTTTCTATTTTTTGTTTACGCTCTTTTGAAAATTCAGGTTTTTCTGAAGACAGAATACAAGTCAATTTCATTTTGCTGAAGAAAATGGGTGCGTTTTCGTAAGATTAAGAATACAGCGTTGTTTGTAAGGAGCCGGGCATTCATTATTTGGTCTTTAAAAGATTATCATGATCGTCGTTGATAGAAAATTGACTTTGAGATTTCTATTTCTTTTTTGTGTCAGACAACGACTGTAGTTTCCGACTTTTTCTTTTCTTGTTTACAGCTGTCAAGTAAAAGTTGGAACCAGCCGAACCACGATACATTTAAAAGGTGCCTTTCAATTTTTGAGGCATCGACTAATTCAACAGTAACAAACATTTTTTGAATATTTCATATTGACTAACAGTGTTGCCGAGAATGGAATGGAGCCAGACACACTTCACGTACAATAATTTACAACTCAATTAAACTGTTATTTAAAATGGTTGGTTGGTTTCAAATCTGTGTCTGTGAAACACGAATCCGTTTCTAAAGACTTATGAAACGAAGAACAACTCTGAATGAGATACGAGTCCAGTAACATCTCTGCACACTTTCCGAATGCATCATGGTGAAGACGTTGGATGCGTCAAAGTCAAAATATTTGCCACATTTCATCCGTCTCACTCACTGCGTTTCTCAGTTATAGGTTCATCCGCCTTCGACTTAATAACTCAGACCAAAACGGGCGGATTAAGATTTTTTTTTTTAAATGGATGATTTGTTGCAAAGATTACATTCTAAATGTCAAAGATCTAGCTCACTCAGTTGTATTCAAAAATCGACCGACTGTTGATTATCCATTTGAGGAATCTGATAAAAATTTGAGGTAACTTCTGAACAAGTAGTAGAACAATGTGAATTAAGAACGGCACTTGGGCATTAAATATATTTCATATTTACAATTATCGAATCTTGAACTGAACTTTTTTGGGGGGTGGGGGGTGGAGGAAATTAAGGAGGCTTTAAAACATGGAGGTTAAATTTTTCAGCTCTAGTACAAGGCAAGGAAAATCATAAGAGTTCGAGGATGTAAAGAATCGATACTTTCGATTCATTGGAAAGTGATAAACTTCTACCCTCCTAACGCTTCCACACGAAGTAACTTCTTTCAAAAATCAATAATTACAACAAAGAGAAATAAATTATTTTTGAATAAACATGCTTGGTAAAAATTTGTATGCAAATGCTGAATTGTAAAATAAAAAGTATGTAATGTTATTTATTTATTACTATAATTATTTCTTGTAAAATAATTTTATGCTTCTTCTAGAACAGAAACATAACAATCAAGAACGCATGAAATAAAATAAAGCGCTTAGAAATATCCGTTAGAGGGGGAATCGAACATTTCTCCGGCTATCAAATGCAACCCCCATGAAGAAATTCGTTTTAAGGAGGCTTTGCTGGCTCTCGATTGGCGCCATCGCAACGGTCTTCTTCATTTATATGCATCAACCCAAATAGAAGTAATGGATGGCAGCGCACTGATTTCTCAAAAAATATATATTGCCTTTCTAGGGATTGCTTCAATTTTCTGCATTTTTTTTTATTTAAATTATAATATCTGTTCTATTGGCAATTTATCATTTCACTTATTCAAAGAATGTGTGTTTAGTATTTTGATATAAGCATCGTTTCTGAAAAGACACTCAAACAATGAAAGAATAAACAAAAAAAAAATGAGTTGGAGACTGGCCAATTTTTAATGAAGATTTAAAACAAGATTTTATGATAATCCCCCCCACACACGATATTTTCTTTTATTACCTGAAAGGATTGTAATTAAAATATTTTATTTTAAACAACAATTTGGCGAATTTTTTTATTCCTTTCACGCTATGTAATTATTTAGGAATCCAAAACTCGTGGCAATTCTAATATGAAATGATTTCGACTTAAGAAAGTGAATATTTATACTTTTGAAGGAAAACAGAAAACTCTACACTGAATTTAAAAAATCATTAAAATCATGCCGAACATAATTTCCTGAAAAGACTAAACATAGCCATTTTATGTAAAAAAAAGAAGGGAAAAAATCCGATTTTAAAGGATTTTTTTTTTCGTTTCGTTCTTTCGGCTTTTATTTGTACAGTTAATAATAAATTTTTTTTTCGTTCGTTCCTGAATAATTCAACCTGTTTTCTACTATGAGGGATTTGAATCATAAATTTCCACGAAAATACAGATTCTTTTATGAAATGACTAACGATTGATAAAGTAAAGCCTAAAAACGCAGCGAGCTAGATGGATGAAATCTGTTAAACGGTAATTGTTTTAAATTTGCATATTTCTGTCCAATTCCAATTGAAAACAATTCATGTAAAGTCTGTGAGCTTTCCCATATTTGTAAAATAGTGGAAAATAGCAAAAAATTTGGAAATAGCAAGATTTGTTGCAAAAAAATCAGATATATACAAATTGATATTACTTGTATAGAGCGTAGATTTCTATAAAGCTGCGGAAGAAATCTGTCAATGTATCTATGCCTGATCTTGAGCACTCAACGATAAAAGGCAGAGAGGTGAAATTTATCGTATTGTTTCATAAACCGCATTCTAGATCTACGCCGAATTATTGTAAACAAAACTTGTCCAAACATCGTCCCGTTTATATATATATATATATATATATATATATATATATATATATATATA
>JAPMOR010102223.1:335320-358295 GCA_026543865.1 Argiope aurantia | reverse complement strand
GATCTCATATCTTCCCCAATGTAGGTTTCTGTTCTTTCTGCATCATGCGATAGCAAGAGTGAAACGGCGATGCCTCAAAGTTGCCATTAATAACGCCGAAGCCCAGAGGATTCGCCGTATTCATCATCCTCTCCAGTTACCAACATAAATCTTTTGATTTAGGAACTTATCTTGTATCGCAACAAACCAAAACTGATTGTTGTTTCACGGCTTTAAAAAAAGAAAATCTTTTTCTTTTTAACACAGTCCATGTATTTCGCCACAAAACGTTGAAAATGTTAAAATCCATCATAAAACTGCACAGGAAACGTCAAAAGTGTATATTTCGTAACTAAGAAAGTACCCTTTTAAATTTTATGAGGATAATACGCGTAAGATATGCACTCTTAGAAGAGTGCATAAAATTAAGCTATATCTTATTTTAGCGGTAAATTGTTGTATTTTTCTTTAAAATTACCAATTCTCGATAATGGAAGCATTTTTGTAGTGGTGTTTTCTTAGATTTTCTGTAAAATTTAGATAAACTTTAAAAACAAAAAAATCAAATTCCATCAAATGAACCAACAAACAAATACAAAGGGAAAAAATTAAATAAAGACGTCATTTTTCCCGGCGAATTATATGTTCGCGTTCGTATTCGATTTAACTAGCTGCCTGACAATACATTTTTCGAAAAAGCGAGGAGATGTGGAAGTTATTAGATCAGCGTCAAAAATGGTCATGGGCGTCAACGGATTGGGACAAGGCCGTCTCGAAGACATTGTGACACCGAAAAGACCATATTTCAAATTATCTAATCTCCAAGAACAAAAGCGGATCTTTCTCTCGAGAAAAGGATAAAAAAAGATATGTTTTTGTTGTTATTGTTCTTTGTTATATGATAAGAGATACAAACCCAGTATCTAATATAAACTTCCTCATTTTTCAATATATTTATATTTATCAGAGTATTCAAGATATATCTTATTTTGAGAAAAATGCGAATATTTAAAAAAAAAACATCTTCGTAGACAGGATGGTTCAGCATGATAACTAAGCGCAGAAAAAAAATTTTTAATAATTTCTTTTCGGATAGTTTTATTTTAACAGTTCCCTCAGCAGAGTATTTTGAAATTTCAAATTTTAATACATCTATAATATATAATATTTTAGAAGCTTTTATCTTATTCCGTACATTGCGCAATACAAACTCTTAATTCTGTATCTGTCATCTGACCTAAAATTTGAGCTTTCATCTGGAATTGGAATGACTAAATTTCAACTAACCTTAGAATTTGGATAGGAAATCGATGCATAAATATATGGATAATAAGTGGATTCATTAGACTTTAGAATTTGACATGTAAACCTAATATATTTTCTAAATTTTCCTCTCTTATGAATTTGTATTATTTACTTATTTACATGTTTTTATCTATTTTAACATTTTTTTAACCTAATTTTATTTTATTACATAACTTCAAAATTATTTTCTTCTATTAGATTTATCATTTTTCAAAATTATTTATTATCTTTTGCTGCATATGAATTGATATTTATACTTTTTTTTTGTATTTTATTTGCATCTTATTTTCATTTTCTTTTTACTTTTATTATTTCTAATTTTTATTATTTATATGTTTATGCTTATATATGTTGTTTCTTATTTTGTTTATATGTTAACAGCGCTACATAATTTTTAGATATATATTGTGACTTTATGCTGAGGGATTTATGTTGAGACGGTTTGCCATCTCATCTCCAAATTGCTTAGAATTGGTCAGAATTTCATGATTGAATATTTTCTAAATTTTGTAATTGGTAAAAATTGGTTGTTTACTTATTGCATAAAATATTTAGTGTACATACTATATGCTGTAAGAAAATAAAATTTCTAATTTAAAATGTGTGGATGTATTTTATACATGTTTTTTATTATAAAAAGATATAAATAAGTTAATATAAAAGATTAAGATAGTTAATATAAAATTATATTCGGAAATAAATTTTTATGCTAAATTATCACAAAACTAAAAAAAGAGTTAAAAAAATTTGTTAAAACAATAATTTAAAAATAAACCTACTCAATGTGCAAAAATCAATAAATGTGCAAAAAGATTCATTCCTTGACTATGGAAGAAATGGAAGAAAACTCATCGTAAACTAATTGTAGTAACAATGAAATTTAAAAATTTGTAGTCATATTAGAATTTATTTTCATTTCATTATTACAATGAAAAATACTATAATAATGTATACAATAAAATATATCTTAAAACACTTTTAAAAATTTATTTATTAAATTTATTTTAAAAATGTATTCATACAATAATTACATCGCATCTATTATAGAAAAGATAATCTTCGAAATTTTTAGACGGTGAAATTAATGGTGCCAAAATATCTATCAAAATTAGCAAAAACTTACTTGAAAGCTATTTAATTGAAACCCTAACCAAATTTTCAAAATAAAATCCAAGTAGCAGATTTCCATCCTCCAAAGAATTTTGTATCAAATGCTGTAGCTACAGGTCTCGCATTTTACTCTTTTGAGCGCAAACACATACATTGTTCATCATCATTATTATATACCAGATGCTATTTCAATAAAACTGATAAAAAAGCAATCAATCAACACTAAAATATATATCAGGAAAACTTGAAAAATATTTAAATACAAAGATAGTCGTTCATCATGTAAAAATTCACTTTCAACTTTCAAAATATACATTTTTTCTTCTTACCATTAATTAGTTTGAGTTATCAGTTATTTGTGTAAACTGACTTCAATTTTTAATTTTTTTACTGCTTTGTTACTCATATTTGAGTGATGGCAAAAGTTCAGTGTAGAATCGGATAGAGCACGCCTATCTTTAATTTAAATCTCCTTGTTTTAACATGTTATTCACCGTTTGAATCACATGTGATTCATGAGGTGGAGCTTGGAAGAATCACAAGTGATCAACGTTATAAACAAAATCACAGTTGATTAGAAGAAATCATCTGTGATTCACACCTATTATCAAATCAGATTTTCTTTTCTCTACTACAATTAAGAAACAGCTAAAAAGTAAGCATCTTATTAGAAAGTTATTCTAATCACAAGGTCATGGTACAGAATTTGTGTAATGAAGGTTTAATCAGTTTCTGAAGTTTTGCAGTTTTTCTTCAAACTAATGTTTTAATTTTATAGAAACGACATAAATTTTAATTAGGCTACAAAAAACGGGTTTGCAATAATATGAAGTATTATCACATAAAAGAAAAAAATTATTTTATCATAAAATCGAAATTCATTTTGTCATAATAATTTCTGTTCTGTTTAGGTTAATAATTATTATTATTAACAAGCACTTAAAGTCACAAATAAGATTCTTTTTTAGTGAACAATTATTTTTGAAAATGTCCAGTTCATCTAACATTTTTTTCCTTCTAAAAAAAGGGTGAGATGTTTCTCTCCCCGAACTCCTTTTTTTTTTTTTTTTGGTTGAACAAAATAAAAAGAAAAGAGGTGGGAAAAAAACAGTAGCAATTAGTAAGGTCCATTAAAAACTGAGATATAACTTTATAAAAAAAAGGGACTTATACTTTAAAAACAAAAGAGCTCAACTCTAATTTGGACTTTTATTTAACAAAGCACAGCAACAAACAAAAAAAAAGTTGAGTGTGTTCATTAGTTTGAAGAAAGTTGTTCCCAGATTTTTTCTTTTTCCTTTAGTTTTATGATTACCGAATTTCTTTCTACTTTTTTTGCA
This sequence comes from Argiope aurantia, assembly GCA_026543865.1. Taxonomy (NCBI): domain Eukaryota; kingdom Metazoa; phylum Arthropoda; class Arachnida; order Araneae; family Araneidae; genus Argiope; species Argiope aurantia. The sequence goes on along the minus strand of JAPMOR010102223.1, from coordinate 354,561 downwards.
TTATTAATCTCTTCTAGTTTTACACATTTTAAAAAGAAAAAAAAATCAACCTTCCGCATTTTAAAACACTTGTAACAACAGTAATGAGAAATTACGTGGTTTCTCTACACTGACTAAATGACATCCAGAATATCAGTAACTAAATTAATGTCATTAAATCTGCAAAAAAACTAGTGCGGACACAGAATTTTTTTCACGAATCTCTTCCATTTTTTTCCCTTAAGGGTGGGTATACGATGGCAAATTCTCTTCAATTTCTTCTATAGTTAACGCCCTTGCAGCTTGTTAACATTATAACTTCCGAAGGAGAAAATTAAATATGAAAAAGTCATTAGAGATTTAATTAGACGAAAGAGAGAACAAAGAGAAATAAGAGCTGCATGATGATTATTAGGTGCGTTAACAAACATGATGAAATGCCGCTGTCGGTTGTTTTGTTGAATAATCGTATAAAATCGATGGGAATGGAATAATGATATATCTGTTTTCGTTAATTAAAAAAAGTTAAGATAGTAGCTTTAAATTAACATGAGGTAGAAATCTTTGGTTTAGAAAAGTGGTTTATTAATGAATTTGCTGCATTTTAAAAGTTGTTTTTTTTTTAATTCAAAGAATCAATTTCCTGATTTTTTTTATTTTTAATTTCCAGACTTGCATTTACTTTATTATTAATGTACACAGAATAGAAGAGTTCAAGTTAAAAGAATCTGAGTATTCTGCTCTTGATTTTCTTCTACAATTACATAATATGAAGCGATGCGTAGTGGAGAGAAATAAATATGGGCACTTATTTATTTTTATGAAATGCATGTTTACTTGGCGATTTTCAGATTATGCCAAAATTGCAAGACAATCTGTTTGTTTGTTGATTTTTAAAATAAGCCAAGATCGACAGGCTTCATTATAAAACAAGGCCAAAACGTTCGCCAAAATGATCGCACTTCTGGGCTTACTTGGCGATTTTTTAATTAAGCCAAAATAGCCAAGATAATCTGTTTTCTTGGCGATTTTTAGAATTCGCCAAGATTGACCGATCTATTATATAACAAAAATTTCGCCAAAATGGTCACACATTTGGACCTACTTGGCGATTTTCAATTACGCCAAAATAACCAAGAAAATCTGTTTGCTTGGTGATTTTTTTGAATATGCCAAGTTCGACAGGTTCCATTATACAATAAGTACATAAGTTTCGCCAAAATGGTCACACTTTTGAGCTTACTTGCGATTTTTAGATTATGCTAAGATGATGGACTTATCTAATAACTTACAGATTACGTCAAGATCGCTAAATTTTACTATACATAAGATGCCAAGATCTCGTCATTAAACTTTGATACGATCCCAAAAAAATGTAAATAAAACGAAAAGTTTTCGATCCCATAACTACATAATATTCAGGAACATCTACATGAAAGCAAATCAATAAAACCGGATTGAAAACAATTGGTAATATAACAGAAAAAAATGCATTACTAAGTAAAAAAAAATATTTTAATTGCTAATTAGAAGAAAGAACCATATATATCTTCATAAACAATTCCGGGTTCGCTCGTATTCATCATTCGGCATGCATAGAAAAACTGATGCCAAAAGAGCTTTACATCCCTTTCAAAACAATTCTTATATAAATAAATATATAAATTTGCATACATCAAAAATTGTTCGACATTATATTTAAATGTGTAATATTTAATTTATATGCCACAGCAGAACCAACTAACTATATAATAACAAAATACTATAATTCATTTTTTATTGACAATTAAAATTATATTTATTTGAAACCAACAAATTTATTTACTTGAAATAAAATCCAGAAGAAAATAAAAGAATTCGGCTGTTCAGCCAGAGCACCACATCAACGAATGTATTCAGAAATCTTGAATGATATGTAATTACTCCCTGGTTTGAAAACCTCTACTCATATACTTATTAAGTCTGTAATTATATTGTAGAGTACATGAGCTAGACAGACAACAGCCAGACAAAGAATTTGGATCAGATGAATTTAATTGAGGCGTTCTTTAAACTCTCCCATTGTTGGTTTATCATTAAAGAGAATGGCAAATAAGGAAGCTCAATATTAGTATCGCAAGGTTCGGTAGGAAATTAACTCATGTTTAAAGATAAATAGTGCTGTTATAATAGAGACTTTCTTATAAAAGGAATCAATATGATTAATTTGCGAAATTTTAATATGATAGAAATATTTCAATAAAATAAAACCAAGGATTTTATACCATAGATATTGATTAATTCGAGATTACAATAAAAAATGAATTAAAGAAACGAAAATTCAGTTCAATTATGTAAATTAAAGAATACAGCAAGAGAAATCGACAATTTCGAAAATAACGATAAACGATACAATGAAAAAGATTTTTTTAGTTTCCATCGGTTTTAATAAATAATTTTTAATTGTTAAATAAACAATAATTTTCATAATAATTATTCTTAAAAAAATTTATAATTTTTAAACGATGATTTCAATAAAAAATAAGCTATTTTCATAAATAAACAATATGCATCATTTATATGTATATCAAATTTTTTCAATGAAATGGATATCAAAATTTTTAAATCAACAATAATATTGATGTTTAAGAAGTTAATATTCCTTAATGTCAGGCATTTTTATTGTTATTTATTACATGTTTATAAAACAATTAAAGACTTAAAAAATTCTCGTGATCTTAGAAAACACACAAGTCTGAAGAAATTTAATGTTAAAAAATTAAAAAAGAAAAAAAATCAATTAAAAAAATTAGCTTTTATTTCGAATTATATAAATTATAAACAATAAAAGCTCAAAGGACCTGAGAACCAAACAAGATTGCAGACAAATTCGAATTAAAATCGTTCGAATATGTAGAGTTTCGCTGCACTAATTATTATGATTAAAATACGTTAAGAAAATATTTTGTTGACAATTCATAACACCATTTGAAGAATAAAATTAAATTTTTCCATACTAAAGTAAGTTTAAAAAATTTCTTATCAGAAGAATTGTTATAATTGAAGAATTGTTGATTGTTATAAGCAATTAAATTATCGTTTTTTAAAATAATTGTTAAGAATAATATAGAATAAGCATCCAAGATAAGTAATTATATAAATCTTTCATGTAATTTTTTTTTTTTTTTTTTTTTTTGCCCTCACACAAATTTAGAGCACGCTTATCGGTATCATTTCAGCATTTCGGTTCTGTGTGCATATTTTATAGCGACCTTTATTCACTCTTTTGCCAACAGTTGTTACTATACAATAGCACTGACATCACTGAAATCTATTATTAACTGTTATAGCTGCTATCTGTTTTCAGAATACTGATTTTGTAATAGATCCGAGTATATATTCTATGTATTCTTGGTTGAAATTATGCTTAACTTAATATGCTAAATTTAATTAGATAATGTATATTCTAGTATTAAATAATATGAAGCAGTAGTCAACCACAATAAAGGTGATTTGTTCAAATGACTGATTTTATAGCTTTAAATTTAAATCCGATATTTATGTTCCAAAATTGAGCCATATTGATAATAATTCAAATACATCATAACAATCTGTTTATTTAAACTATAACATTAAAAATTTATTATACATAAAATATTTTCGAAAATAATAATAGATTTACAGAATCAAATTTGCATATAAACAATATCTAAAGTCTTAAAAGACTTAAATAAATCCTCGAAATACACAAAAACATTTAATTTTTACTATAAGTAATAAGAATAACAATAACAAGAATAATAAGAAGAATTTATTTACGGAGAAAGTATAAAACTCATGTAAGAATATTTGTAAGCGAATAATACCGAATTGCAAAGGATTTTTTGGATATCCGTTGAAATTTATTTATTTTTAACTGAAAAATTGTCAACTACGGAATAAAAACTTCTTTTCTGATTATATATAGGAAAAGAAAGTTAAAGCACGGCAATAAATAGATGATGCAGTTTCTTGGATACAGACAAAATTGGAAACTGAAAAAATAAAAACTAAATAACTTCCATTATTTTATTTCTCGGAATCGAAATGATTTCAGATTTTCTTTGATGGCAATCTGTCACTAGTCTTTAATGCGAAAAGTAGACGTTTTAATCAATAAATTAATCTTATTATTTAAACAAATAAACAGTATTATCATCAAGGCATTTGAAGATAGTGAAAAAGATACAACTACAATAATGACAGATGAGTACGCCGCCAGAGTTTTGAATTAACGATACGAAACAAGATTATATCAGATACGTCTCGCAAGAGAATAAAAGCGTCGCCGAAAAATTTCTTTGTACAGCAAACCTCGCTTAACGCGGCATTTCTATCTTGCCATTTCACCCTCAAAATGTTTCCTAAAATGACAGAATTCTTAATTTAATACTAATTTTTAAAATGAAAAATGAAATTTTAACAGAAGAAAAAACAAGGAAAATGAAAGAAATTACTTGATGAAACAAAAACAGTATGACATCTAAAATATATACATGCCTGACAACAATTGCCCGATTGCAACTGAAAAAGTGTTTTATTTTATTTATTCTAAAAAAACATTTTTTTAAAAAATAATCAAACGATTGTTTAATCAAACATCGATTTCCCATGCTAATAAAAAATTTCACGAAAAAAAATTGCAAAATTTATCAGAGATCTTCAAAGAGTTATAATGATCTTTCAAGTCAAAGCCAACAATAGATAAATTTAATAGAAACATTTTAAATAAGCTTCCATTATTGTAAAAAGAAAAAATATCTGCCTACTTGTAGCCTATTAAATGCTATTATAAATATCATGAAATCTTGCAATGATTCTTTTTAAAATTTAATGATAGATGGTTTTATTGGTATGAAATTAAAATTGAATTAATTTAATAGATCACCATATAATCAGGTCTGAAAATACTAAAGCAATGTATTATCATCAGAAACATGCAAATATTAAAAAAAACTCCTAAACATCTAAAAATGACTGAAAAACCAAAATTCCATTTTTTTCAAAAATGAAACAAATTATATTAAAATAGCGAAGAGGTTATTGATTATATTTACAACGAAATACGAAGTAGAAAACAAAATAATGCTGAAAAAATTATAAGTAAATGAAAATGAGAAAAAGAAAATATTTTTAATTGCTTATAACATTGATGACCAAAAAAATATTATCTAATATACATAAATACGTTGGAGGTTTTGTGAAAATTAAATACTGCTTTAAAAGATATTTTTCATAATTACAAACAATATAATAGTGAGTTTCCTCTCATCTTAGAACCCCCCCCCCCCGTTCTTTTCTTTTTTTTGTCTAGTATTTCCTTATTTGTATAACACGAATTCGAAAGACTCCGTATTTGTCAGGAATATGATTTCCATATTGAATGAAACTAACTAAGATCAGCATTATGCAAGTTATATTAAAGAAATTAAATCTTCAATATATATTTTTTTATTTTTCCTTATTCGTTAGTTGAATTGAAAAATGACTGATTCAAAAACATAGTATTCCTCTAGAAATAATAATCAGCTGTAAACAGGTCTTAAGAGAACTTTTCAGAATATTAGTGTACTGCTCTTAAAATGATGTGTGATTAATCAGACGGATGTAGTATACGCCCATATGACAAACTTTCTGAATTATAAAATCATTTTAATCTACATTATATATAAATAAATAATATTATATATTTATAGGGTATCCACTTTAATCGTGGCTCAATAGCTAATTTCTAAACGGTGACAGATAAGAGAGATATACATAAAATGAGATATATACTTAATACAGAGATACGCATAAAATGCCATTTAGAAAAATGCTTTAAATGATGGGTAGAATCATTCATATTTTATGTTTTTATAATGAAAAAACATATTTCTCAAAAAGTTGTGCAATCTAACTTTTTACACAGTTTTCTGATCCTATCAATCACGTTTAGTAAAATATTTTTGACACTATAACATTTTAAATAAAAAAGTTCCATTCTGCTGCGACTTTGACTAATCGATATATGAAACATTGAAAGTCTATTTTTTTTGACAAATTTTGCATATAAATTCGTGGCATTCAAAGAGAGCACAAAGGATCGTTTGCAAATTGAAATTATGTGCATTTATATTACTTTTTCAAATAATTCCTTAAAATAATTTTCTAAGCGACCCCTATATAGGTTTAGCACCCGTAACTTTTATAATTTTAGTTTTAAAACACTGGGAGTTTTTTTTTTCTATAATTTGTTTTAGAATTCCGATAATTTTGTTTAAAAAATGACTTGCAGAACCAGAGGTTACATAAAAAGTAAAATTTTCTAACTTTTCAAAAATACATTTTTTTTTTACTCAAAAAGCATAAACAATCATTCTTCTCATCATTCAAAGCATTATTTTTTCATCCAGAACTATATGTACATCACTAGCGGTTTGGAAACTAGTCAATATGCTACAATAAGAGCGGATACTTTGCATGTATCTAAAATAAATGATAATATAAATTATAATTTTGTTTCTGTAAATATTCAAAATGCAGCTTTTATTTAAATAGAAAAAAAGATTTTATACATTAATTATTTTACATAACAACACATAAAATATAGATTGTTATGCATAAAATCGGCGACAGTGACCTCCCTCTTGAACCTTTCGTGAACCTAGAAAATCTAGCACTTTTTTTCAGTTTTTACTTTTATTCTTTTTTACACCCCCTGAATACATAGCAAGGGTGGAATAATATAAGCAAGGAGTCAGCAACCCCTTGAATGTCTCAAAAGTGTGAATGCCTGTTTGCGGTTTTCGAGTGTAGTGGCGTAATACGACGTACATTTTCTGCTTATTAATAATGTAAAAGAGAAAAATGAATATGCACTTCCTTTTCCTCTATTGTATAAATTTGACACATATTTATAATTTTAGCAATAACACCGTAATTCAAATTTTATTTATTTAAATCGTTGAGTTTTTTTTAGTTATATACGTACGAATACGGAGACCATCAAAGTCTTTTCCCTCACTTTTTCAAATTCAGTCGAAAATTCAGCAAACATCAACAATTCTAGTGATAAATTTTTGCACCAAATTTCATCTATACAGATCTTTGTGTTTTTGAATTAACGCATTTCTTTCAATTGGTTTCGTTCATATTATGACAGAAATTTACCAATTCGATATTAAGACTACATACTAAATTTCATCACTCTAGCTCAATGCATTTTTGAGTTATCTTTGTCACAGACAAATGGACGGGCAGGTAGAATTCTAAAAATGTACTTTATGGATTGGTAAATAATAAAAATGTAAACTCGTAGATTCACCAAAGTCTCGAGATTGGATTTTTTGACGATTAGAATGCCTTTTTTCTTGTACACAATACTGGGGAAAATTGAAAAATATAAACATGAAAATGTGAAAGAAAAATTGGATTTTCTCTTTTAAAAAATTATGTACATATTAGAAACAACAACGCTTAAAACTCATAATCTAGAAAATTAATTCACGGTTTTTTAACTTTCAAACATGCTTTCAAAATAATGCATTTTAATTTATGATTTTAAAAGGATTATATTATCTTTAAAATATTAAGTTGCTATTTTTTCCTCGCAGTAATTTAAATATAATCTCAGCACAAGCTAGGAATTTTAATGAAATTTTTTAAACATTATGCAAAGTATAATTATTTTTTCCACATCAAATATTAAAATTGCAGCCACAGAAAATTCAAAAATTTCTCCCTGCAATCATATCCATTTAAGAATTCACTGAAAAATCAAAATTGTAACCATCAAGAAAAATACTTAGTTTTTTCTTTTTTTCGAAGTAAATGTGATATTAACTGCACCCATGTTACTTTCGATTTCTTCTGAGAAATCATAATGATTCTCAGTAATTCTAATCCCATTTGTCGTGTCGTTGCGATAAGAAAGAAGAGTTTTTGACATTAGTTTCCTGAAAGAAAAGAAACTGTTGCAACAGATTACGCGTTAACATTGCGTAAACGATTTAATTGAATTCTAGTGTCGAACTGCGTAAAAGTTTTGTTGGATCTTATTAAAACATCGATGCTTACTTACTTAAATGCAATTATATACCATTACAAATGTTTATAAGCTTTTTTTTCATCGCACTGTTTTATTATGAGAATCGAAAGATATATCTTTGTGTAAAGAAAATTAAAATGATAGTTTTTGTAAGGTTCAGTAGTTAAATACAATAACATACCTCAATTTTGTTGAGCTTAGACTTATTTAAAATATTTTTAACTACTTTTAGTATCAACATTTTTGGAAATTTTCGAAACAAAATTGTTAATATAAAGTAGAGTAAAACTTCAATCACCTGAATTAAAGTATTTCGATTAACAATGAGGAAAAAAACAAAACAAATAAAATCTTTTAGAAACATAAACGAAAAAAGGCAGAAGCAACTTGTCTGATATTTTCAAGCAGTGATATTTTAATACAGTAGAACAGTGTTTTTTAGTCATTAAATTTATAAATTATAAAGAAAATTGTGTTTTTTTCCACTAAGAACCAACATTCTTCACTTTTAATTAACAAACTATCCGGATAAGATTAATCCGAATAATTAGACATTATATATTATATTGTACAACTAACTTACCACAATCAAAAATACTGATTTTTTTTACAGAGGAAATTTTTTTTGTTTTTAGAATATAATTATAAATAAAAATGGTAATTAAAATTTTCAACTTTTAAAATGCTAATAACAGTTTAAAATTTTAAAATATCAGTTGCGAACATATATCTTTCAGTTAAAAATCTAATAGAAAAGCATAAAAAAAATATAACAATATTAATTCATCGTGTCTTCATAAATAATGATTAAAAGTTTAAAGACGATATGAAATTTGTATTGAAAGCATTTGCATTCAAATTGGGAAGAGCTATTATAAGTATGATGATTACGGATAATATTAGCAGTATAATATGCCAATCAACTAAGCATTTATTTTAAAAAAATTCATTGTTATAAAGATTTTGTTTATCGCAAATATTGTAATTCTATCTTTTAGAGGATTTAGCACTGATTAAATATTAGATATGACAGATATAAATTGTAATTTTCATGACAGATATAAATTTAATTTAAATTCAGTTGAAAATCACATATTACTGTGATTGTGTGTTAGATACGACAGATATAAAATGCAATTTTTCATTAAAATATTATTTTTAGTTTCTATTCTTACAATTTTTTGTCTCATGAAAAGAAAAGAAAATTCATTCTTTCATGAATTTTCATGTTAATGAATTAAAGAATTAATGAAAATTCATTCTTTTATTCATTCTTTCATGAATTTTCTTTCATGAAAAGAAAATTCATTAATTCTAACTTCTTTTAACTTTATTATATTCGGACAAGGATTCATTTGAAACGTAATAAAGAAGCAGGTGATTAATCAGTATTTCAGAAAATACGATTATACAATCTTAACATCGAATCTACAGATGCAGGAGAGCGCGTGATTTTTTCTCTCATTTATGTGCTTTTTCAGGCGCTGACAAAAACACCTGCTTTTTTATCATAGACATTTAGAGACTGCTAACACGCATGCATCATTATGTAAATAAAAAAAATCTAATTGTAATAATAAATTCTACTCGAAAGTTTGTCATCAAAAATTGTCTCAGGATCAGCACCTGAAATTAAGCATGCTTAGGAAATAGAACCTGTAATACTTGTATTTCTAATTTTTAGATAATAAGTAATATTCAAGGGAATAAAATTTTATAATAAAATTCAAGCTAATGTATAACTTAATTAAAATGAATAAATTTTTGTAGATTGAAATCAAATAAATAAATTTCCCTCGTAAAATATTTCCAAAAAATAAATACATAAAAGCAAAAATATTATTTTTTTTTTCAAACGTAACAGAAAAATAACTGTAGCAAAAAACATTCAACAAAAATATTTCATTTAACAGTTAAAGATTAACGATTATTAAATTCCTAATAATCGTTTGACGATTTTTTTAAATTATTTTCTCTGTAATTTGTAACGAAATAAATTCCTTAAACATAATGTTTAAATTTTTCCAAATATTTTTTTTAAATTTATAAAAAAGGAACATGAAAAATCATTCAATATCTTGTTGATAACATTTATATCTTAATTAAAATCATCTTTTCATTTTATTTTATTTTCACGTAAAATGTGTCACTCTGACAAATAAAAAATATTCCGGAATTTGTAAAAAAAATAAGATTTAAAAAAAGTGTAAATTCTCTTTTTTTTTATTCTCGCTCAAAATTGAAAAACAAAATCATTTTACATGAATAAATTCAATCATTTTTTTCCTTGCTTTTGTATAATTACCATAATTCTAACATTATAAAGCTTCACTTAGTTCCTCTCATATGTTTTTCTCTAGATAACAGAAAGCACGTAAAAATGAATTGCATTTTTATTTATTAAGGAGCGTGATTTTTAACATTAGGTGTTGGTTTTCGATAGAGCACAACATTACATAAAATTATTTGTAGTTTTTGATCATTTCTACATATTAGAATGCAAATTTCATTTTCAAATTTGGCATCACTAGATTTTTTAACATGATAATGTTTATAAGAAGGCTTGCTATCTGCAAATAAATAAAACCGTAAAACAATTTACAAAATAAAAAATTGTTCAAAATTCTCACTCTATAAAACAAATGCCTGGACCTGGAGACATCGAATTTAGCACCCAGATATTTCTTAGTAGATGATTATTAAGAAACGATTTCTTTTTAATTTCAGTTAGATTTTTAATAATTTCATAACGGAATGAAAGGACATTAAAATTATATTAATATTGCTTTATTACCTTTAAGGAGAAATATTAAATATTATATAAAATTATTTTAAAGAAAATATATTTGTGTGGAAGATTATTATTTCATTCAAGATATTTTCAATAAAATAATTTATTATTTAATAACTAAAGAAATTATGCACTATCAATAACTAATAAAATAAAAATTATCAAAATTTTATAACATATTTTTGGATAATTTAAATATTTTTGAGAGAATGACAAGGAAATTTTAACGTTTAGACCGAATATCGTAGCATGGTTATGTTAACCTGTTTAAAAGTATTATTTATTTTAACTATTTGGGGTTTTTTAACAATATTACTACTGCACTTTTTGCATTAAATTTAAAATTCATTAAACTGTATCAAAAAAATACAAGATGAGAGATATTTCCATGAAATTTGAAAGCAGAATTTCGGATATACATCTTCATAATTAAATATTTTTTGAAAATTAAATTTATTAATTTTTGAATTAAAGATTATATTTAAACAGCTGATTCCACCATTTAAACAGATTTCTGAGCGAACGCATAATAGAGAATGTAAAATAAAAATCAATTAAATCAAACATTGCTTTATAAATTCTGAACGGTTTATTTTCAATTAAAAAAATTATGCATTAATAAATTTAAAAAAATCCCTAAAAAGTTAAAAGTTTAGTAGCTTTTTTGCAATAAGACTCTGCAAAATTATAGAGGAAAAAGTTAAAGTCTCGAATAATTTTAAATTAAGTAAAAATTATTTACAATTTCGATGCGCTCTAACCAACTGCACAAGAAATAAATACATACTAAATATAGTAATATAGGTCTAACGATCTGCCCTGTACAGCATTTAGCAGAATTTACGAATCACTATTAAAAAATTTTCAAGTAGAGCAAACTGAAAATATCTTCACGTTAAAAATTTACTTGTCATGTATAGAAAAAACAAAGTGCTAAATACTGTCTTGATTTGAAAACAAACTTGCAAATTTCACCTTAATATCTATAAGAATGAATTAAATAACTGCGGCTTCCTAAAAATGTTAAGATGAAAAGCATTTCAGATCCATTCTAAACTATCAATAAAGTGTTCGTTCGGCAAAATATTTTAGATAACATTCCATTCGGTAACTTCAGGACTGGAAATTTTTATTACCTATATTATTATTACATTATTTTTTTCTTCAATACGCAGAAGTAAAAAAATCTTTGAAATCATAGAAAGAAGTAAAAATCAATACACTTCAGACATTCATTCTATATCAAGAATGTTACAAGAGTAATGATGGCTGTAATTCCACTAGGCCACGGATTTCTAACCCTTGTCTATGAGCCAAAACAGACTTGGAGCATTAAAATAGAAGCCTGGCTTATATGAGAAATGGCTGCCTTCCTGGCAATTTTTTTAGGGGAAAGTAGGCCAAATTGCTGTTACACAAACTATTAAACATATCCGGAACCAGCTCGACAGTAGCGATGAAATTTAATATGTAATCTTAACATCAGGATTCTTGGAACATCACCGTTATTGTTGTGTTGTGACTCATGGCACTTTACAAGTCCGCTGACAGTTATCTGTAAGTGATTTAAGCTGAGTGAGCGTCTCTTGTTTATTCAGTAGCGCCAACTAGGGCCAAGAGTACGACTTAGTTACTCACGCATCGCAACTCTTTTTATGGGACGTACTTCATTCATGTATTTCATTCACTCATCCACAGATCGTAATTTAGGCCTGAATCAGAAAACGATCACCTCTGAACCAGTACCCCCAATGGCATTGCTCTCGACATGGAGGACATAGTCATCACAACATATTTATACGTGCGTCAGCCACCACACACACACACGGAAAGTCTTCGGCCGGCGGGGTTCAAACTCACAACCTAAAGGATGCAAGTCCAACGCCCTACCAACCAGGCTATTCCGGCTTATGGGTCAATACTATAACTCAAAATTGCAACTAAATGATTGGTTGTATATATGCTGATATACCTCAAAGAAAGGGTTGGATGCACATTCATTCTGCTAATAAACCAGATGTTGATTTTCAAAAGAAAATCAGCATACAGTTTTTTCAGCAGAATTGTGAATGAGTATCAATTTTATGATCAAATTTATCATAAGGCTAATTGTTGATCTGCAATCTCATTCTCGTTTATGTGAACGCGATAAATCAAAATAACTGTAAGCAAAATGCTTGAATTTTAACATATGATCATTGCATTGAAATTGTAGAAAAATATTTACTTTTGGGCAAAATTCGAGAATGCATAAACGCTCTGTTTGCTTATTTGTCTATGTATATACGAATTCAAGAATTAGAAGGAAAAAAATTGCACCAAAATTGTGGATCTGAATCGAATTTTGAACTCGGGCAGATAAAAAGAATAATGTTTTATTCAAATATACATATTCGACAGAAATGTAGTTAGAATAATGTCTGAAATTTAAACAATACTTGATTAATATATTCGAGTAACGACTTTTCTAAATTAAAGGAAGCACAAAGTTAAATTATTCTAAAAATACCTCAAAAAATCTTCTCTTGGTTCCCAGTTATTGCAAAATCCCTAAACAGTTACTTCTACCCTTTTATCTGGCTCTGAAAAGCACGTCAAAGAAAAGCACTGAAAGCAAGACAAATGGTATGTGATTTCTTGTCTTGGCATAACAATTGTGCATCAAATATTAGACTTAATATCTTAGTGGGAAAAGATCCAAAAATATAAAACATAATGTAGAAATACACAAGAAATAACATAATGTAGAAATAAATAAGAAATCATGGAGAGAGCATTTATGATGGTTTAAATAATAATGGTTAACAGCACTCCAGAATATAGCATCCATAATCTTTTTCATCCATCTCATTCTTCAAACATATCCAATCTTTTCCAATGGCATTATCAAGAGATGTTTCATCAATATTTGCGTCAATAATGTTACAAACGGGCCAAAAAACAGCATATATTCTTATCTTTGATAATTCCATAAGTAAAAATAACTGCCTACACAAGTTAAGTACTTCCGACATAAGAATAGTGTCATATGATTTATTCTAATGTTTCCAAAACTGGCAGGGAAATATATGTAAAATTAAAGCACCAGAATTTCATTGGATTTTGATTTCAAATATGAACAATGAATCTCACTAATTTCTCCATAATTCATTATATCTCGATTACCTACATTGCATGGGGTTAGGTATAGATTTTATATTTATAGAGGAAATCGAATGAAGAAATAAAACCTTTTCTAACTAATTATATGTAGTTAAGAATTTTAATACATCTTACAATGTATATTATTTTAAGAACGTAAGAATTTTAATAGAATTCGGAATATAGATTTTTTTAGGAATCTAAGAATTTCTATAGATTTAAAGAATATAGAAAAGATTTATAAATAATTAGAAATTTTAAAAAATCAAGTAACAAAATTTCTATTAAAATTACCCTACACTCCTGAGTATCCTGTTCGCGACCATACGGCTTCCGTACTATCCGGCCTTGTTGCCTTTTATCTTAATTAATGGAAGAAGGCAAGGCATTGGCAACATTGCCAAGGTATTGAAGCGGGCGTAGGCTAAGATCTTCCCACGTGTCGTGCGCAAAATACGACAGGAAAAGAGCAGCGTTCTACTCGTTGTTCATTATTTCGTCAGTGCATAACGGACCTCAGATGTTGCCGCTGCTCATGATTATAACTGCACAATAGGTACAATATTCTTAAATTCACATTCGTAGGTTTAAGATAAATGGAGGGCTTAATAGCTTAATACTCTGTAAATGAGAAAATATCTTATAACAGTGAGTTTTGGTATAAAAGCTTTGTCTTTTGTTATTGCAAAGACAAAGAAATGAGTTCATAGAACTCCGCCAATCAGGCTTTTTTATCCGACCTACCCTTCCACCACATTAGGCCAGATATTCGGAAGTGTACTGTATATTAATATTGCTTTGTTGTATGGACTGGAAAGGTATTCATTATGAGTCTCGACGTATCTTTGCTTATGTTACCTGTAACGATCCACATCCATATTATTCTCATCATATTTAAAATTATTATGAAAACCAAGGGACTGGTCCGTCTACCAGCGGCATTCATTGGTCCATTTTTTTGCCAATCTTTATTTTATATGAAAACTCATGACTCCTAAATACATTATCAATTGCCGCTTCACCGCACATCTTCTTATTTTCGAGAAAAAAAATTAAAATTCTATTTCATTGTACAATTTTATGGGGAAAATTAACTAATATAATATAACAAAATATATCAACTACAACCACTGCAATGATTTCGTCAATTTTTTTTCATATATACCATGGCATTTAGATAAGTCATCTTCTCCGCCCCCCTACCTTTTCCAGAGATGTCGCATAATGAAATCTTAAAACAGACCGCAACCTCAGCGACTTGACTGATTTCCCCTGTTTTATTAGCAAATTAATTTCGTCCCTTTTCATGCATAGGTAATCAATCAAACAGCTTTATCTGATAATGCAATTATAAAATAGTGCTTTCTTTTATTTTGATAAGATTTATATCATCAAAATTGATCGGCATGACTATACAAATAGCCATGTCGAATGCATGGTCGACGGAGATAGATGTTGTTATGAATCGGACCTCTACTTTCGTTTTGGAATCAGTTAATTTTTGCACAACAAAAGACGGAGAATTTCATGAGCCTATTTACATAATGATTATAGAAACTGATGAGAGTATTTACAGATGAAGTAGACTGAAATTGATCAAATGATCCGTACATCAAAGAGATGAAATAACGTAATGTACAAAATTCTATCCTTAAAGCAAACATAACATATACCACTTAAATCAAAACTGGATTGCCAGATTCCAAGCTGGAATAAGATGCAACGTAAACTCAAAAATAAAATAAACATGAAGAATAAAACTTATTAGGAGTGGCAACAGATATATTAATAAGACTAATTTCGTCACGTAAATGAACTTTGCCGAACTTCATTTTATCATAACAAAAATATAGTAAAATTATAATCTCTACTAATAATAATGAATAAGATGAATGAATAAAATTATGAATGAATGTATGTCTTGGCGTATTCTGCGTGGATTGGCATTCTATTTTTTGAACCGTTTGTCTTAGAGCTGCCTACGGCTTATTTATAGTTTGGAAAGTGTACATATATACTTTGCACCTTGGTACGATTTTCTTAAAATTTTAATTAGAAGCTAAACTAATTAATTAAAAAACCAAGCTGAATCTTTGAGTTTCTATAATTCCCGAAAATAGTACGACATAAAAATAATTTTTTCGTCATCTTAAAATTTAAAAAAAAAATTCAATGATACTAATTTAATATTCGCAAAAAAATTTTCAAATTCAGACAATTTTTTTTAAAAATTTTTTTATTAATTTTCAAAAATTGATTATATTATTGTCTTAGAAATTCAAACCGTTAGCCTTGCTTCATTAAATTTGTAATCGCGTGATTTTCTTCTAAGCTAAAGGAGAAGAATTCCGTTTAATATCTAGATAATTAACAAGATTAATAAAAAGTGAACAAGCAATATGTGAAAGTAAGAAGTTAGATGAATAACACATTTGCATTTTCAACAGCTGTGATGCCACGGAACTAGTCTCCATTAAAAAGGTTCATATACGCAATGAAGAGAGCATGGATAAAGCAATTAAAATAAGACAGTTTTTATGTCTGATGATTAGACAGAAATACTGATATGAAGTTGTATGTAAAAAATTCAAATGAAATAATATATAACCAATATCACAGGCGAACCAGCTGGTCGTCAAAGATGGCTAGTTGCGACAATATGAGTAAAAGTTGACAATGATCATTGATTTGATCAATGATTATTGTTCATATTTAATTTTAAAAAATACTTCAATTATTTTGCATCATTCCTTTTTTCCTTATTTTTTATCATAAAACTTTTATAAGATGTCTTTCATCAAACTAAAATGACTAAATTAATATTATTAATAAATGGGCAAACAGATGGTCACCGAAGGCTGCTGACATTATGTTATAGCTAAAAATATATACCATTATTCTATTTTGAGAACGAAACTCATTAATATTTTACCATCTTAGACCGTTATGATTCCTTCCTTCAAAGTATTAAACACCGTTCAAATCTATTGAACGTGAAGGGAGACATGCATGAATTGCTATTCATTTTACCTGATAAATAAAAAAAAGAGTAACGCAAGCAGAAGTGGAATCGATGTAACTATGGTGATAGGTGGAAAGAAATAAAAACACGCTCCCAAAAAAAATAACCAATAAAAAGAGATACACAAAATGCAGTTAATTTAGACATGGGTGTACCTCCCCAGGCGTAGGTGGAGAGAAAATGCCTTCCACCCATCGGAGGGATGACTATTAACCTTTTGACTTCGGCGGATTTTTTGGAAACCAACAGCATGAGCTGTTTTCCCGTCTGTAGCATATAAACCGGTATATCTCAACACTGTGGTATGCGAGTCTATTAAGTATTCGTACATTGTCATAAAATGAAATAATAAAAGGCTGTGCTTTGCCAGAAAGAATGCAGATAGAGGTGCAGAAATTATTTTTTTTCAGGTTTTCATTATATTGTTATATCTTGAATTGAAAGTAAATATGTTTAAAGCAAATTTGGTATAAAAAAAACTGGCAATTGTTCAAAAATGGTTTCTGAAATTTCTAGTTTACGAAGTATAAAGGAAATATTATATTCGTCGAAGAATAAAAACTCGAGATTTGGGCGAATCTCCTTGTTTCAGACCTTCCTGAATTCGGAAATACATATTTTAGGCATTATGTCTGTTTTCTTCAAACACAACTCATCGCTTTGAGATAGATTGATGAAATTTGGCATAAGGAATTACGACCAGATTAGTATATTTGTAATTTTTTGAACAAAATCCATTCCCAGGAAGTCTGTCTATCTTCTTGGCTGTTCAAATGCAAGTGAACTCGATAACTCCAAAACGCAAAGAACTAGATAAATAAAATTTGGTAAGAAAACTTAGAATATAAAATATAAATTCTTATCAAATTTTGAACCCAATTAATATGACCGTCTGTCGGCCTGTACTTCCGTATGCATGTAATTCATAAACGGAATGACTAAAATAAAGAATTTCGGTATGTCATCTTATAACAACAACAATAATCTCATGCGCAATTTTGGTTTCATGTTTCCTTTGATCGGCAAAAATGCTTTAAAAATATATATTTGCATGACTGATTCACTAAAAAATGTTAGATTTCCGCAATTATCAATATTTTGTAACTACCGTTCTCTAATGACAAACAAGGCATTTGCAATCGTTCCCAGGATTCATAATTTTTAATGGGGAGGGGTGATAGAAATAAGACCATAATTGAAGAGTATTGAAAGAAGTTTCAAGATGATCATTATCGCTGGTTTTTAATGTAATAATAAATAAAAACTGACGTACTATTTATAAATTGTGGCACTTATGATTAAAAGTAGTGCGAAGTGCTTTGAAGTGCAGATCATTAAAGTAAAGCTACTTAATTTGGTATGTAATTACTTCGATGGTAAGTGTTCACTATAAAAGGGTTTTTCTAAAATATTAAATAGATTTTTTTAAATATTTTTTTTAAATTTTAACACTTTCCTTCGAAGCATGATATTATGTACACAATATCCATCTTTATAATACTTTAAAACTTAAAACAAATTAGCTCTTCGGTAAAGTTATTTTCATATTTGTATATTTTTTAATTCAAAAAGTTAAAAAAAATTTTAAAAAAATAGATTAATCATTTTTTAATCATTTCATAACACTATATTCCAGATTAGAGGCTGAAACATTTTTAAATTATTCAACAGAAAATTACGACAGGTGGATGATACTGGAATTTTTTTCTTTTTCTTTCATAAAGTAAAGAAAGTATTTCTTTTTCGTATACTTTTATAAATATACTTACGTATTATCAATGTCATCTGGCGAACAGCCGTTACGAAAGAGACTATTACCCCTTCAACTGGCTGGGGCGTAGAAAGTTATCCCAACAAGCTTTGCTAATAACGGCTGGAACATAGAAGGTCGCTCTATCTATATTCTAATGTCATAATTTTAAAGAGATTCAGGTCCTAGACAGTCCTAATCAAGTGATAAAAGTGCAAACTCGGGGGATTGTTTTTTTTAGCTAATCGCTGGGATGCGGTTAACACAAAAGCACCAGAAACCCAAGTGAACAAAATGCCAATTCCCCGATTGATTAAAACCGAAATTTGACATTTAACAATTGTAGTCACAAAAATACCACATACCAAATTTCATATATTTATTTAAGTCATTGCAGTTATATTTATTATGACATTTAAATTTGAGTTATCGCGTTTACATGCATATGTGTTTCAAATGTGATATATATATATATATATATATATATATATATATATATATATATATATAT
>JAPMOR010102223.1:271635-333959 GCA_026543865.1 Argiope aurantia | reverse complement strand
ATTATATTTACTTATAAAATTTAAAAAGCAGTAAAATACAAATGAGTTTAAATATGCATGTTGCCATTTATTTTTTAAATAAAAATAATGAGTTTCTTACTTTAATAAAAATCGGAAAGCTAATTTTGAACAACATTTTAAAAAAGCAAATCAGTAAACCAAAGTTGTATGGAGGAATAATTATAAAACGCTAAATACCGATTTAAGAAAAGCGATGAATTTGTAAATTTGAATATTTTAACCAATATGAAAAAACTATTATGTTTTTTTTAATTTTAATTATTATTTCTATCTAATAATTTTACAATTTAGTTTTACTAATTTTTACATTTATCTGCAAATTATTTTTAAATTCATTCATGATCAATAATAAACTTTATTAAAAAATAAATTATTTATTATTTAAGATTCATAAATAATTTTTTAATAAATTACTTATTTATTTAAAAATTTATTATTTAAAAAAATTTACATTATACAAATTAATTATGATTAATAAAATTGTAAATTAAAAAATTAAATTATTTGCGGTTTCCCATGCCAAAAAAAAAAAAAGAAACCTAAAAATTATTTTTTAAAATGTTGCCAAAATTGAAACTTAAAATCCAAAATAATACAGTTTTTAACCAATTATTATCTAGTTCGTGACACTCCAGCCGAACAAAAGTTTAAAAAAAAAAAAGAATGCCGACATAGAATAGAAAGAGGGTGGAGGATATATTTTAATCAGCGCTCGAAGTGGGAGGAAAACGCCGCCTACGAATGTCTGACTCACGCATCGACATACAACCCGATGGCACGTCAATAGCAGAAAAACGAACAAGAACAAAAAACGAAAAAGAACATCTCACCTCTCGAAGTCTCTCACATGGTCCGAGTAGGTGACAGTTACCGTCAATGGAATAGTCTTCCGAAAAGCTTTTCGTTATAAATTATCAAAATCGTCTGCAGTTTGCCCACAGGCGTGAATAAAACGCGGAAGAAGAAGTGGTCTGCTGACAGAACGAAAAAAAATTGTTAAAAAAAAAGAACGTTGATGTGCTGGGTCGTTTCACCACAACTCAGCCGAAGCACGTTAGAGAGGATGGGCAAGCACGCACCTAAAAGCGGTCAGGACACGTCTTCTCTGAGCTGCGGCATAGCGGCCCACTGATCGGGTTTTTCGGACACATCTTGTCTTCAATTTGGCAACAAACGCTGCTGCCCGATTGCAGCGCCGCCATCGCTAAATCGATTTTTCGGTGGTGAAAATTGAATACTAGGGTTGGGCAATACGGGGTGGACAAGGGAGGAAATGAAAAAGCGGGGAGAACGAAAAGCATTTCAAAGTTTGATCAAAACCACAGGAAGTCTATTCTCTGCGACGATTTCTAAAAATCGCTAAATTTATATAGACGCAATAGAAATGAAGTTGCTAACAGATAATGCCTTCAAATACTTCATCTATTCAGTGATGAAAAAAAAATCAGTGCCTTTTCATCTGTGAATATTGGTCTAAAAAGTCTGAATAGGCTTCATTATTAGAATTTTAAAGTCAATTGGTCAGTTTGTATGCCTTGCTTGTCATTGCAGCAGATGTTGAACTGATACAATGCATGTCATATGTAAACTACTAGCTTATATAATTGGCCACTTGCTCAACAGTGCATAATACTGAATAGATGAAAATAAAAAATGAACGAGGATTCTCCTCTCACTTTTCGTAAAATTGCATGATATCGTCTGTTTTGGGCTCACTTCTCTTACGGTGATGAGAATCGAATATGCATTTTGGAACAGCACTTCTTCTCACTGGACAATCTGATCCAAAATTTCGCGCGAAGCTACAATTCTGGTGTAAATAATACTTATTAAAATTCATGCATTTAGTTTGTTTCATGTTTGAATTAAGACTTACACATGATTAGGCCTATCATCCATAATGAAGAATTGTTGTAAAATTTGATGCGCGACTAAAATTATAGTTACAATACCATATTTAATTTTTTTATTTCTAAGTCATTGTATTTTTCAGACATCATGCATACGAATAAAAAGATAGACTCTATGGCGATGGACTTCATCCATGATTTGATGAAAATCCATAATTTTGATGTTGATGCAAAATACAGAAATGCGTCCTTCTAGCACAGCAAATAGGGTTTTTTTACTTTCTCGTATAGGTAGCGTAAAGAAAGTATAGTAATCATCAAAAACATTAGAACTCGAGACTTTGACGAATCTCCACGTTTTAAATTCTCGGAGTTCGAAAAACACATTTTTAGAAAATATCTGTCTGTCTGTGACAAAGATAATTAAAAAATGATTTGAGCTAGACGGTTAAAATTTAGTAAACAGTCTTTGAACCAAATTTGTAGATTTCTATCAAATTTTGAGCAAAATCCGTTCAGAGAAAGTCCGTCTGTCCGTCTGTTCCAATATAAGTTAACTCGATACTGCAAAACGAAGAGAGCTAGATAAATAATATTTGGTGCACAGATTTAACATCTGTAGTGTCAAAATTTTGAGCTAAATCCAACAATGCTTTGAGTGTCAATTGGTCTCTACATTTCAAAAACATGCAAATGCGATAATTCAAAAACGTAATGACTTAAATATGACAAATTTGATGCGGGATTTTGTGACTACAAGTTCAGCTTTGTGTCAAATCTTTGTTTCAATCGGTTGGGGAAAATGTGTCTAAAGCACAAATTCGGATTCTATTAACAGTATCCCATTGCTTAATCACCAAATACCTCGCTAAGGATGACACAATATATTCAGTAAAAATGCTAAATTCACACCAAAAAAATTTTTATAACTATTGTATGCCAGTGCCAATGCCATGCATGGCGTTCTCTGGCATGACAAGTTTATTATAGGGTATGCTAGAAGGTATTGGGGAGACCACTCCCGCTGGTTTCATTACTGTGCTCAATGCAGCTTTCTGACTAAAACGACTAGTCAGTTGCCTAATTTTAAATTTAAAAACTTTAAACTTTATTTTCCTAGCCGCCATATAAATAAATCTATAATACAAATTCAAGTGATTATGTATATTCCGGTAATATTAACATTTTATCAAATACAATTGGCCAGGCTTCTATATATTTTATAAAGTTCGCTTTGCCATTAAAGTATTTATAAATACCCAATGTCTGTTTTAATAATACTGAGTACAAACAATGAGGCCGGGCGGGTTTGGAGTCATGATAAATAACCAATGACATCTTCACGAGGTTAATAAAATAGAAAAGATTAATCTAAATAAACCATAAACATGTTAAAAGTGTATAAATATTAAATCCGTCACTGATTGTGTTTACAAATATCTCAAGATTGAATTTTTTTTAACCACGACAATAGCTTCCCCTTTTTTTAAAGAAAAAAGGGGGCGCAATGAACTTCAATTTAATGTTACCTGCAGGGTTGACTCTTAATAGGATTCTAAACTCTTTAATAGGACATTCGCCTTTAAATGCTTTTCGAAGACAAGCTGAATCAAAGACATTCTTAATAAAAAAAATAATTACTCGAGTATTATGTTTATGGAAATAATTATTTTCACCTTATGATATTTCTGAAGACATATAAAATGCTTGCCAAAGACCAAAATAAAAGCAAAACCAATGATATTATCTCCCCAAAATATTGTCGTATACACTCAAACAAAGGTGTCATCCCTTTTCCCTCAACATAAAATTTTAGATCTTGGTTATGTCTTGAATGCCTTGTATGGCATTGGCAAGTAATAGTTCCGAAATATTAATCTTTGGCGAGAATTTAACATTTCTACTCAATCTATCGTGTTATATTCAGCGGTTTTTTTTTATGAATAATCCCAGACATGCAGTTCATATACGAGTATCGAAAATCGAATATGTCTTTTAGAGATTTTTTTCCGACCCACTGAAACCGAAATCTGACATAAAACTGCAACTGAAAATAAAAGATCATGTACCAAATTTCATTTATTTAATTCAATGCGTTTTTTTCAGTTATTGCGTTTACATGCGTACGAAAATATCTTATCAATTTTTAACAGGTTTGATTTAAAATTTGATAAGGAACTACATTTTAAATGCCAAATCTAGATATTAAATTTTAATTATAATTTTTTTATATTTTGCATTTGTAGTCACCCTGTTCACTTGTACTCAGAAGCCGAACAGACAGACTTCCTCTAAAGTGATTTCGTTCAAACTTTGATGGAAATTCACAAATTTGGTGTAAAAAACTATTTAGTAAATTTCACCCACCTAACTCAAAACATTTTGAATTATTGTGTTCACAGTCAGATATAATTCTAAAGATTTCTTTTCGGAGTCAGAGAAGTCTAAAATGTGCAGATTCACCAAAATTTCGAGTTCGAATTTTTTGACAGTACTTTTTCTACTTTACAGTACTTTCTCTTTGTATAATATGTGCATCGGATTAGTTTATTGAACTGATCTAATAAGTGCTTAATTTATATAAAAAAAACCTCAAAAATATGTTATTAAAAACATTTGAGCAAAAGCTTACGAAGAGATTCACTTTATTTGATAGATTACTTGAACTATCACAATTTTGTATAGTGATAGTTATAGCACAACTATTATGAGTTGATGGATTTGATGCAAAAATTAAGAATATATATATTTAATAAATTAAGAGATGTGCATGAATCAAAATTTGCTAAGTGTGACTGAGTTTTGCTTCTTCATTACGCTTGATTCAAACACAATGCTCCATGGACAAAAATGGAAGAAAAAATATATCGAGTTAATCGTAATCATATTTATTAGAACTTCGTTCTATTATACTCTCACTGAGCAAATGTTCTCGTCAATTTGAGTTTAAAGTTCAACCGCCAACTCATCAGAGATTTGCTGTAATACTGAATTCTTCACAAATAAAAGAAAATTCCAGGAAATTCCTGTATTAAATTTCTAAGAAAAATTATTAAAATTATTTACCACAATTCACATTAGATATTGTACTTGTTGTTAATAAGTCTCATAATTCAAATGGAGTTTCTACGTTTTCTACGTTTCTACGTTTTCTACGTTTTTTTAAATGGTGCTAAGACAATTTTCTTTGTGTGATATATTCCCAAGTTATTGCTTTAAAATTTCAATATTACAAAATAAATAAAAACGGTAATGAATTTGACAAAAAGTTATAATATTAGAAAGACAATTGACTATTAATTAGTAAAATTTTCGAGAAAAAGTATAATATCTAATTTGTTAACTTATTTCTTTTTTTTCTTTATATTTATTAATGTGGTAGCTTTTGGCGACCAGCTAATGCGTCAAAAATTATTTTGAGTGAAAAATATAATCTTTTATGTGTAATTTATTTTTAATATTTCCTGTTCTCATTCTTTGTTTATGAGCCTGTCCAATATTCTTTATCTTTCATCTTCAGGGAATTATAATGCTGTAGGGGTCTTTAGACAATGTAAGTTTTGCCTCACTCTTCCAAACATTCAAGATCAGATATTTTTATGGATTTATTTACATAAGAAGTTTTTGAATAATGAATATTTAAATAAACTGAAATAACCAGGATGATCTACAAGAAAGTTATGGTATCTCAAATATCAAAATAATAATAATAATAATAAAAATTTTATGAAAAAAATAGTTTTAAAAAGTCAGAACAATTTTAACGCATTCTAAGAACTCTACAAAGTTCGAGGGAATTGTTGGTCGACTTTTGAGACAATCCCCCAATTGTAAAAAAAAAAAAAAAAAAAAAAAAATCCATGCTGATTTGCGTAAGACTTTAAAAAAAATAATAATATACTATAATCGCAAATTATTAACTGAAATTTAAACAATACTTGATTTTAATTTTAATATTCTAATAAGTCCCTTGTAAATCAAATAAAAACACAAAATAAAATAACACTAAGAATGTCAGGAAAAGCCTCGAAAAGTAGAAACCTTCCAAATTTGCCAATTACCTAAATAGTTATTTAATTTACATATTTGATAATCTAGCTCTGCTAACCTCTTCCAAAATTTTAGTTTTAATCTGAAATTGCTTGAATAATTTTTATGTCCTTAGCACAATGATTCGGATTCTTTATTGAAATATGCTCCTAAAGTAAGAATTATAGATAAAATCATTCAGATTTTTTATTTATTTATTTTTTTTTTTTTTGGAAAAAAGACTAAGAATTTAAAAAATAGCCTAAAGAATTTTTATTTATGTATTCTGTGAAAAAAAAATTAGCATACTCTAATTAGAAAAAATGACTTTAAATTAAATTTGTGGTAAAATATTTTAATTTTTCCAATTATATCACAGAAAAGTACAGTACTATCTAGGAAAGTAAGAACCATGAAAAATGTCCATCATAGTTTACTTTTGAAGTAAAATCTTATTTATAGTTACAAAAAAAAAACTAAAACAAGATTTAAAAAACTTTATTAAAATCATGCTTTAAAAATGAATGATTTGAATATAAGTAATGTGAATATTTTTGAAATATTTTAATGGATATTTTTTAAATGAATAATTGAAAAATATTCATTTTCAAAAAAATGTTTGTAAAAAAATGAATCAAAGCTGGATTATTAATAATATCCAGAATGAAACATATGTAATAACAATTAAATCGGCTTGAATTTCCTTATAAAAATGGAAAAAATTGTAAGATATATTTAAATCTTTTTCTAAAAATTTTTGCAATCAGAGAAAAATTTGAGACTGTAAAATCAGTACTTTTAATTATAATAATTTTTTTTTAATTTTCAGCTTCTGTAAAAAAAATTTGCATTCAAATATTTTTTGTTATTATGGAAAAACATCAAAATTTCACTTAATTTTTAATTAAGTAAAATTCCTATTACATTTTTTTTTTGAAATTTTTGAAAGCTGCACAATTCCCCCCTACATATTATACTGTTGCCAAATTTCGTTACTGTAGTTCCAACGGTCTAAAATAACTAAAAAGAAAATATATGTAGCATAACACGAACATATTATTTTTATTATTAGTAAAGATTTATTATATAGGAAGAGTTGAGGCATTAGATGACCATCTAGAGGTGCTACAAGGATGGCATACCTGTGGATCAAATGAATGGTCGTTCTTACATTTAAATCACAAGACAATATTAAAAATTTAGTTTCCTTATAAATATTTATAAATTTTGTAAAAAATCATCAAAGGCGCTGCTTCAAAAAGTTTTACTTTTAGACAGATAACATAATTCTCGAGATAACGATTGAATAGATTTAAATAATGAATTACAAGTATTAGCAAAACGAGTTTCAAATTATGATTCGTTAATAGAGATTCTTTAATAAATAAGAAAACTATACTGTAAATATGTTTATGGTATTGCGTAATTCTCAGCATCAGAAAGCAGTATTTCAAAATTGAAACTGATAAAAGCACATAAAATGACTCAAGAAATAATTCCAATACGAATTGCGATTAATTTAAATATACGATAAATTTAAATATTTATATATTATTCAACTATTAGAAAGAAAAATCTTTAAAAATTAATAAGTTCTCATAATAACTATTTAAAATGTAGCATGATTTTAATTTTAAATAGAGATGTATTGACAATGTTTATCAGACAGAATAGAAAGCAAAACCTATTATTTTGCTTGGTAAAAATCAACGATCATTTGTTTGAAAAATGAGACTTCACATTATACGAAAAAGATATTTTTAGATTTGGTTCTTTTTCTTTTTAGATTATTAAAGCTGCGTCTTAATATTCTAAAAGCTTTATCAAATGAAGGAAACTTCACGCAAATCTTTTTAATAGATTTTAGAACAAAGCAACTATTAAGAAAATGAAAGGAGATTGTAAAAATATAAAAGCATATCCGCAATTTAGCAGCAATTTCATTTTTTTTTCCTGAAGAGAAAAGGATATCCAAAATATCAGGTACATTATTAAATTAAACAAATGGCGAAATGAGGAAATTCATAATAGCTATTCACTAGAATGAATAATAGATTCAAAGAATTTTATCATATCGAATAGAATAAAAAGACTATCAGAAAAATAAGTCAATTAACTTAAGATTTATTTAAAATTGTAACATTCATCAATTTCGTAGAAAGATGGTTTTAAATTTAAAAGCAGCAGTGTTTTTATGCACAAATTTTCTGTATAAGCAAAATGTAATTTTGCCAAAACATAAAGGATTCCTTTTTTTTTTCTGGATTAAGATTAGTAAAATACATGTAATCTTGTACACTAGCTCAATTCAATTATATTTGTTTCCTGTTTTTGAAACAACAAAGGGGTAAATTTCGGATAAGACTCGCCATTTTGAACCGCAATCAGATGACAAACACGACTCTGCGCTACAATCGTACTTATCAAATCAATTAAAATGATTAATAATGGCATATATTAAAAATGAAAGGGTAAATAATAATAATAGATGTAAATTTCTGAAAAACAATTTTTTTATTAATATACTAAAATATATAAAGATTTTAATCCCAAATCTTAAAATAAAGCAAGTACTTTTTAAATCTTGAAAATCTGAAAGCAATACGATAGCGAAATTAAACTATAATAGATATCAAAAAATACTTCAATATCCATAAAAATTAAAATGTATTGAGAATGCGATTCAAATTCTTATTAAGAGTATTGACATCAACGTCTCAAGTAATAAAGGATTAAAAATTAGGTGCTTTCTAGAAGACTAAGAGTTAAAGAATTCTCGAAACAATGCAATGCCTTTCTTTAATTTTAAAACTGTTGTATATTCAGATATTGTAGAAACGTTTTCATTCTTTTTCAACTAAAAGTGCGCAAAAGTCTGGATTGGTGTTGAGTTAGCTTCAAATGACTATAATCCACTTTCTTTTGCTTGCAGAGGAAATGTTTTCACCTTAAAGATTTTCCAACGAAACTCTGATTTTAAGGAGTACGTTTTACTCCTTTTAATGAATGGTAAGATTTCATTTTCAATAGTTATGAAACATTTCATTGGTCATTATGAATAAATTCAGTAAATAAGATAAATGTATTCCCGAACAGACATTTAATTAACTGTTCCTCTTTTCTCACTATTTCCTACTCAGTCTCATGAGTATATTCAGTCTCTTTTGAGAATACTGTTTCCTGTTGTTGTTTACCATTTATCAGAATCGTGCTGTCAATGTACATTCTTCAGCGCAAGAAACATCGTTAAAGAATAATGATCGTTGCCGCTTAATTATATTCAAGTAGAAAAGTTTATAACAAATTTTCAGTGTAAGCACATTTGAAAACTTCGCTATTGAGATTCGATTCGCATAAACTGCCAAAATAACCTTAAGAAGAATTTTGATTAGCTTTTCTTAACAAAATACGTCTCCCCTTTGTATATTGATCTGAAAATGAATTCTATTCTTAATGTTTATATATAACTCTAATTCTAACTGATTCACTTCAAACTCTAATTCTGATTCATTTACAACTAATAATGTTTCATTTATTACCTCATTTTATTTTTTGCATAATATTGGACAAAAAACATTTCATCGAGCAACATCTCCCCAGTTACATTAGTAGAACTAAGTTAGTAAATATTTATTTATAATTGGTATAGAGATGTTTTTTTTTTCATTTATCAAATTATCTTTGTGCCACATTTTAGGTTAGTGAAACCAAGTTGGCATATATTAATAACATTCAAAGATGCTCTTCTCATTTATCAAATTATCTTCGTGCCAAATTTTAGGTTAGTGTAATCAAGTTCGCATATATTAATAGCATTCAAAGATGTCCTTCGTTAATTATCAAATTATCTTTGTGTCAAATTTTAGGTTAGTGAAACCAAGTTGGCATATATTAGTAACGTTCAGAGATGCTCTTCTCATTTATAAAATTATCTCCGTGCCAAATTTTAGATAAGTGGAATCATGTTGGCAAATATTAATAACATTCAAAGATGTCCTTCATCGCCTATTAAATTATATTTGTGCCAAATCCTAAGTCCAATAGCCTTGAAGAGTGGCAATCAACATACACACATTCGCTTGTATTGGAATTAGATAATGTTATTTTAAAGTTGGAAAAAAATTTCGTAGTTTTAAATAGTCATATTTTTATTAAAACTGAATAATAATTAAGTATGCGCTAGTCACCTTTGGCGACAAATTGTTCTTCAACGAGATAAATAGCATTATTTTAATCATGTCAATAAACTTTGATGAGATGCACCTTATCCCAACAAAAGAAATTAATATTTTGAATTATACATGCGCAGGAAATACACAGAATTCTGATTGGTTTCCCAACTCCAGTTATGTACCAAAAATGGACAGATTAATTTCAGAAACGGAATAGAATAAATAGTGAAGTATATATATATATATATGAAGATGTATGATGGGGGAGGTGAACGACTATTGACGATATATTTATGTATTATGCGTTTTTATTGACGAAATTGGATCAGTGGTTAGAGCTGGGAATAATTTTTTTCATTTTCCTAGTTATTTTAAATATACAAATTGTTATAATTTAAAAATTGAAGTTTGAAGCATAAAATGTATCTTTTGTAAGAATGCACAGTATTGGCTGAACTGTAAGGACAGAACTTAGGAGCTGCAAGTTGAAATGCTACAAAATATGTTCTTAAATTTAAAATATTTCTCCAGTGAGCTATGCGAAAAAGGATGCATTATTGATGCAGTATTCTTTTTTTTTCTTCGCAAATCCGTTACCGATATAGGAAAAGAATGCTTCCTATTAATATATACATCGTCCAGGAAGTAATTTGTATT
Source organism: Argiope aurantia (assembly GCA_026543865.1). Classification (NCBI taxonomy): domain Eukaryota; kingdom Metazoa; phylum Arthropoda; class Arachnida; order Araneae; family Araneidae; genus Argiope; species Argiope aurantia. The sequence continues at coordinate 323,230 of JAPMOR010102223.1, read as the reverse complement.
TCCCATAACTTTTACCTATTCCATGTTCTCATCTTCACGCTTCACTGATGACTTTACAAAATTTTTTTCTCTCCCCACCCCCTCTTTTTTTTTTTTTTTTGAACTCAACTTTCTAACTTCATCATAATTTTGATGATTCAAAATTCCGGCATTGACCGTCACTGAGCTCAGGCGTAATTGGGAAAAGAGAGAAAGAAAAAATAGATGCAAGTATAAAAAAAATAAAGAACCAAAAAAGAAATTCAAAAGACTAGATGAAAATAAAAAAAGAAAGAAAGAAAGTAGTAGAAGACTCTCGAAATCTCTCATGCTGCCAATGCCCCAAAGAGCACGTTTAGGTAGGTGGAGGTTGGGGGAGAACGGAAAGAAGTTAAGCAAAATCACAGCTAATAAATGGAAGAGTATGTAAAAAAAATAATAAAAAATATGTTATTGCGTCTACGGCTTTTCTTTCTCGGCTTTTATCGATTAATATTATAATTTGTTCAGTCACTCAAAGAGATTAATTCCACCTTACACTGATTAAAATCAATAAACGGTTGCGTAGTCAGTTGATATTACTTTTTGGTTAATAAAATGTGCATTAAGGTTTTTAATCAAGTTGGATATCTTTTGTCGTTATTCTATGAGTGAGGAAATATAAATATCAACCAAAGCTTCTTTACTTGTTTATTTTTGATAATTAACTATTATTTGTGCATTGTTTGAATAGTTATGCTGATACAGAACTTGAAAGGAGATAGTAATCAATTTTGTGTTAAATGTGCGCAACAGAATTTTTAAAATAAAATATTATGATTTTAGATATTAATATACGTATGCCTTACAAAAAGAGAATATAATCTAATATTTTCTGATGAATATTTTTCATTATAATACTGTAAAAAAAAGAAATAATTAAATTAAAAGAAAACCTTTATTAGTTGTCACGCGGCGATAAAAAATTGTAATAAATAAAAACTGATGGCTGCCACTGTACTCATTAATTTAGTTTTACGATAATTGACCCGAAATTTTATGCGGAAAATTCCAAAAATCATAAATACTTCAAAATTGGCTAGTAATTTAAGAAAAATATTAAATGTCTTCAAATGAAAGACAATTTTTATATCGTTAAAAATAACCCATTTCATTAGAATTTGAGGAATATTATTTCATTCTTACTTTGTTTTCATGGCATTGTTCTGTTTATATCTCCAGCAAAATTTCGATAAAAAAAAAGAGAGAGAACGATGCTGTATATTAATTACTTATATTTTATTATTAATGAGAGTGATTATGTGTGCGGTTAAAAAATTTATTTTTTAATGATACTAAAATAATTGCCGTGATTTTTATACAGAATTTTGACAAATTTATTTTCTTTTATAGTTTGAAATTTATTGCAATGAAATTCAAACCGCTCTTATTGTTTTTTCAGGTGTTTAAATGCATGATTTTATTCCATTGTTGAAAGCTAAAGAAGAAAAGTTTTTCTGGTATTTTACCCGCGTAATTTACATGAAGAATCAAAAAATGAAGTTATATTACCACGAAAGTTAAACTACAATTTTTAAATAGATTACTCGAGCATTTTTATTTCTAATGCCTATGATGTAATGGGAATTTGATTCCACTGGGAAGGTTCATGTATACGATAAATGGAACAAGTTTAAGACAATTCAATAACATATCTTTCATGTCTATCTAATTTTAATACTTAAAATTATTTACTTTATAGCGGGAATCAGGAACATCAAATTAAGCATAAGTGTTTGATTAAAATTCAATAACTGGGGACCCATAACTGGCCCCCCTGTGGAAATTTATTGTGACCAATATTCTTAGTTAATCAGCTGATCCCCAAAGTGGATAAGAATAAATGAAGCTGATGTCTTTGGTTATACAATTTCTTATGTATAAAATTTACAAAGACAAAGTATGGTAATCGGTAAGATATTTTACCTCAATGTCTTTATAAATTTCTGTGATTGAGACTTCTCTGAATCGAAATAAAATTTTTGAGATTACATAATTGTTATGTGCATGTGTCTATTTATCTATGAATTTATAACTCAGAAATAGTGAGATCTAAACGAATTAATTTTAATTTTAATATAAGGCATTGACATTAAAATTAGCCAATATCTTTAAAGTTTTGGCGAAATTGATCAAAGGGAAATTTGTCTAACTGTCTATAATATGTAATATTGTGCAAACATATAAGAAAGTGGTCAACATTTTCCGTTGATTGAGTAAAAACTTTCGAAAGCCAGAGCGATTAGTTTTCCAAAACTTTCTTGTGTGCTAACAGAGGTATCATCCTCCTCTCCCACACATAATATTGTGGATCTCGAAGAAGACCGCGAATCCCTTGCGTGGCATTGACGAACAACAACCAGGAAATATAAATCTTTGGCCTTAATTTAACTTTTTAACAGCATCTATTCTGCGGTCCTCGACAATTAATATCCCTGCCATGCGGTTAATACACAAATAACCAAAACTCGAATTTGTATTTTAGACGCCTTCTTTGAAAGTAAAATTTGACAAAGCATTATAATTGTAAACACGAGTTCACATGTCATATTTCGTTTATTTTAGTCATTTCGTTTTTAAATTATTGTGTTTACATGTAAGTGAAAATAGCAACCTACAGATGGTCACTGTTTAATAGATTTAGTTCAAAATTTGATAAGAATCTACATTTTTATACTAAATTTGTGCACCAAAATTTATTTATCGAGCTCTTTACGTTTTGTAATTATCATGTTCAGATAGCCGTACAGACAACCTTCCTATATTCGTTCGAAATATGTTAGAAATTTACAAGTTAGTTGCCAAACAGTATACCAAATTTCATCCACCTAGCTCAAAGCGTTTTTGAGTTTTTTGAACTTGGAAATTCGTCAAAATTTCATTTAAATTTTTTTTCCTTTAAAATATTTTCTCTTTGTATACTTCGTATACGAGAAAGTAAAAAATTACAGAATAATAACATGTCTTGCATCATATTAAATTTCAAAAATAATCTTCCGGTTAGTTACTGGTAAATAAGATTTAATATTTTCTGATCTACTGTCTGTCTCCATTTTTTTAATAATTTCCCATCTACATAACATTTCCTTTTTCAAGGAACTATTTGTGGTCTCTTTAAAATTTAGTCATACTTTTCAATCCCAAGTATTCGTTATATTTTTCCGCCTAGAAATCCATCACATTTCTACTATAATCCTTTCGCTACTCTCTACGAATTCCTATAAAAAATTGTTTCTTCAAATTTAAAAGTTTATAGCGTATATACCCGGTGCACTTATTTGGTGCCAAATCCGACAGGATTTACGCGAATTGAATTTCGTGTCTGAAGTTACAGTTAGATTTTTTTTTCCATTCCATCTAATATTTTTTCAAAAATACATATCTATGAGGAATATGAACATTCCAATTTGTGAGTGAGGGATCTTGCGGGCAAAACAGAAAATGAGGTTTCCGACCGTGGAATGATAGTCGTGCTGGTCTAGTTGGAGACGGAATTGGAAGATGTCTCTACTGTTGCACATCGTACGAAGCAATTTCTGAGATCCCTGGGTGATATTTGATTGGGTTCAAATTGATGGGGAGCTCTGCGTTGCCAAAGGATAAACCAGTTTTATCCACAGTGGCGTAAGAAATTGTATGAGTAAAAATAAGAATATTTGAAATTCGTATCGGTAATCTAACCGAAAATATCCATTTTTTTTTTCATATTAAGCCTTAATAAATGTAAGTAAATGATTCTAAACATTTTCTGTTTTATTAGTTAATGAAGGCAGCAATGAAGTAAATCGTAGCATGTTAAAGCGATGGAAAGAAGTATCCTAAAGTTTTGCTGTATTATGTTAAAAATGTTTACAAATTTTTATTCTTTGAGATTAAGACTTATTCTGGGTACTTAAAGTCTTATTTCTCCTTTTAGTTTCCCTTATATTTTTCAGAATTACTACTGTTTAAATATTAAAAAATTATTATAAGCAAACATGCATTTGTTTGAGAATTATAATGGAAAGAAAATAAAAAGAATTCTTACAAATTCGCTTATATCAAATTATTTTCTTTTTTTACTTTTGTCCTTTAATTCATAATTAATTATTATAAATATTATAGAATGCTGAAATCAATTTTCTCACAATTCACTACTAGTCTAGCATGTAATCAGAATTTAATTGAATTAATAAATTAACTGATGGTTAAGTTCTGAAAATATTAAAACAGGATATTGATATATGTGTAAAAATTGTGTAAAAATTATATATGTGTAATGTGTATATGTGTAAAAATTAATGTGTATATGTGTAAAAATTAAAACTAAAACATATATGTGTAAAAATTAAAACTAAAAAGAGAAAATTAAGAGAGAATGAAAAATAGATTATTAAAATCAATATTACAAACATAAAAAAAGACGAGCAAAATAAAGAAAAAAATACTAAAATAAACATATATTTTATACATACGAAAGTTTAAAACTCCGCCAATTTAAATGAAAATGAAATAAAACTTAATCTTTACAAACATAAAAAAGCCGAGAAAAATAAAAAAGAAATATACTAAGAAGACACAAACTCATCAATCTATAAAAAAAAATACCGAACAGTCATAATCCCACTAAAAGCGTAAATTAATTCAATTAATATTTAAGTCAAATATTTCAACCACTTCAAATTTTAAAAATAGATATAGATCGGAACAGTAATTTATTTACAGAGCTCACCTTAAAGCGAACAAACTATTTTCCTCTTTTCTGCAAACGATAAATTACATTTCAGAAACATCAAATTCTGATGTGCAAGCATGAAAATAATATTTCGAGGTAATGCACCGTCGCCACTGCTTAATAGGAAATCAAACTTTAATATTTTAAAATTATTTTCATTTTACTTAAAAATTATTATGGTGCCAAATCAGCATCAAATTCATCTAAAATCTACAATCACTTACACTACAAAGACAATTTGCATTACAGAAACGAATTTTTCTCTATATAGTTTAATTGACTTTTGTGAACTGTTTATTTCTCTTTAGGGAATGTCTATACATTTATAGAAAATCTGGCAATATTTCACTTCAACATTTTTTAAATGAATAAAATTCTTATGAAAATTCTTAAATAAAATAAGCTTTCTTTTTTCGTAAAATTTAAAAATTCATTTTATATACGTATAGTGGCTCAAATAATTGAGAGTACACCTTACTTTTACGTGATAAATCCGAATTTCAATACAAATATTCAATACATTAAAGAGAAGTGCAAACATGTTTTTATTTTTACACGTAGCAAATGGTTTAATTTAAAGTAAAAACAAAGAACAACCAACGGAAAATTTCTAAATTGAAAAGTTTCAGAAGCATTTTAAATAAACATATGCAGATTTTTGCTACAAAAAATTAAGAATACATTAATGAAATTTTTGTAATATCTCGCATACAAAGAAAGTATAAATATTTAGTTGCATGTCCTTTGGCTTTTATAATGGTCTCTAAACGTCGTGGTACCGATTCGACGCATTTTTGGTGGCATCTGAAAATATTTTACCCCATTCTTCTTATTTTAATGGGTTTTGTTTCTAATTTTTTGTTCTTGAGCCACTATTTCCAGTTTGCCCCACAGATATTCAATGGCATGATGCCGGGGTATTGTGGTGGGCTGTGTAACTGTTGTTTACATTGAAAAAGATTCTACATTGAAAAGATTCTACATTTGACATTACGTGCGGTGTGTTTGGGGTCGTTGTCTTGCAGGAAAATGAAATTTCCATCTAAACCCAAATTTTTAGTATGTGTTTAGTAATGTGTTATTGATATTGAAAGTAGGATTTATCAAGTAAAAATAAGGCGTATTCTCAATTTTTTGAGTCACTGTAAATTGTTTTAATTTAATAATTATCGTTTAAATAATAGTTTCCCTTCTATAAGATAATGTGAGATTCTTCCCATTTAATTTCCAACTCTAGTAATTCAATATTTCAAATTTGCGTAAGTTGGTATTTTTGAAAATGTTTGATTAAGCAAAAGGTATATATGGTTTCAAACAGATCGAATCTCCAACAAACTGGAAAAAAAAATCTTTTTTTTAAAGATTGATACATATTTTATGCCTGAGATTCTAGATTGCAGCAATCACAATTAGTTAAATTTCATATAGCATTATTTTTCTTGTCTTTTCTTTTCATCAATAGTTTGGATTCAAAAAGTACATATTCTTACGATTCTGTAATATTGTTTTCCTGCAATGCTAGTCATATCTCAGAGAAGAGAGATTTACAGATCCTTTTAACGGAGGGAGAAAGGATATCAGGTCTGTGATTATCGACCTTAACCACAAATTTGGCGACAAGAGGGAAGGTCCTATTTAAAAAGTAGGAATGTTGACGCTATCTCTGTTAGAAATTGAATCTCAGAATTCCTTATAGAAAATTTGATTGCCTTTTGAGATACTATATAAGCGCTTCTGCATTACTTACCATAATATTCTGGCCATACAACAGTCGTTGATATGCGGTTAATATACAAGTACCAGAAAACCGGATATGTAATTTAAATATATTTTTTTGAATTAACTGAAATTAAAGCGTGATAAGGAACTACAACTGTAGTCATAAGATCACATATCAAATTTCACTTCATTAAGTCATTACATCTTTGAGTTATCGCTTTTACATGCAAGAGAAAGTATAGACCGATAGTTGTTCAAACTTTTAACTGATTTGGCTCAAAAAGTTTGATAAGGACCTGCATTTTAAATGTTAAAATTAAGGTTTGATGATCTGCACTTTAGATGTTATTACTTCTTTTAACTATCTCGCTCACAGGCAGATAAAAATACAGACCAACAGTCCTTAACAATTATGCTTCAAAATTTGATGCAGGTCTATTTTTAGATGCTAAACCTGTGACCGATTATTTTTCGATCTATCTCCTAATGATTTATAATTACCTTTTCAGTTATATTCAAACAGTCGGATAAACAAACTCCTTTGTGAATGGATATCATTTAAAATTTCATAGAAATATACAATGTCGTGTTCATAGAGAGACCTAATACCAAAAATGTCTTTTTTCGGACTCTGGAGGTTTGAAGAATGGAGATTCATCAAATCTCGAATTCGATTTCTTTTTTAGGCAATTATAATCGTTTCCTTGTATACATCGTATACGAGAAAGTAACCAACGTCAGTGGCCTCCGCAAAATTTACTCACATACTCTCTTATAAAGGAAGAGAGTATGGTATTGGCGTATTTCATACAAGGATTCCCAGAGAAACCTTGTATGAAATTGGCGTATATAATAGCTACGAAATATTAACCTTTGGCGTGAATTTAGCATTTTTTAGTGAATCTATCGTGTGATCCTTGGCAATTAATCCCTGGTATGCGGTTAATAATATCCGGAAATAGAATTAGTGTTTCAGACGCGTATCTTAAAGCACACCGTACTGACCAACGATTTATGAAAACTTCACAAAGTGAAAAGAATATTAAATGATACAAAATTAATATTTTTATCTTGAAACTAGTAAGTACAGTCTCTCCAAAACTTTCTCTCATATTCTTTAATAAACATGTTATCCCAGTGAACGCTTTACATGGCATTGGCGTACAATAGTCATAAAATATTGCCCTTTGGCTTGCAATCTATCGTATGTTTAGCGAGTTATTTGGAGATTAATCCCAGGCAAGCAGAAACAGTAACTGAAAATCGAATCTGTGTTTTAAGACACGAATTCTATTTTCTCAGCCGATTGAAGCAAAAAGTTGACACATAACTACACTTATAATCGTTAAATCCCATACCAAATTTGATATATTTAAATCAGTGCGTTTACATAATTCTAAAAGAACAGAATCGCAGACCGTCGTCCCCTTGTTGGATTTTGCTCGAAATTTGATAAAGGTCTACATTATAGATATTATTCTGTATGGCGAGTTTTATTTCTCTAGCTCTCTTCGTTTTATAATTAGCATGTTAATTTATATCCAAGCAGCCGGACAGACAAACTTCCTCTGAATGGACTTAGCTCAAAATTTGACAAAAATATATGAATATGGTATAAAAATCGTACACCAATTTTCATTCCTCTAGCTGAAAGTGATTTTGAGTGAACTTTGTCACAGACAGACAAATAAACAGACATTTTTTAAAAATGTGTTTTTTTCAACTCGGGGAAGCCTGGTGTGGAGATTCGTCAAAACCTCGAATTCAAATTTTTTTTTACAATTAAAATACTTTATTTTTAAATAATAATTACTTATTTATAAGTATTGCTAATGCTTATAAATAGGTAATAAGTATTGCTAATGCTTATAAATTTTTAAAGTAATTTTCTACTTCCTTTTTCTTTAAATCGGCAACATGGTTTACGATTATCGGTTTGGGCTTTTTTTAAATTTTTTTTTTTTTATTGATATGGATTTCTTATAGGAAATCCCTTTTAAATATGTTGCATATAATTTCGATGCATTTATTTAATTTACAAAATACCCATTAGTTAAAGCACTTTTTGGTGCGGAATAATATGGAGCATTAATTTTCATGCAGCACAAAATTACTCCTTTCAGATTTTATTCAATCAACAGATCTAATTTCGATTAAAAATAAATTGACTCAAAAAAATGTATTATTCTAATAGAAAATGCCAGCTTTAACAATATTTGCAGATGCAAGTCCTTTTTTTTTTCTTTGAAAAACAGTTTTACCTTAATTGAACCTTTCCTTACCTGAAATTGTAAGGAAAACTTCGATTTCTTTCAATATTCAACAATGTTCTATTAAAAATGAGAGATTAGAAGGCGAGAAGGCTTCTTCTAAAATAGATACTTACTACCACGTATCCTAAATATTCCATGTATGCGGGTTACCCAAGACCATTTCCCGCGCTTTTTACCATCAAAAATAGCTGTGTGCGGAATTACCTTGCTTTCCCTTTATTAATTGTCATTCAAATATTAAAAATTGATGTTTTGGTTTATTGCCATACCAACTGATTACAACTTCATCTATAAGCTTTCATTAAACAATAATTACAATCCATTCGCGGATATAAAATTTTTAATCGCAAACGATTTTTTAAAAAAATATTTCATCTACAATGCAAATATTTACAAATAATAAACTTCCGAGGCTTTTCTGTATCGTAAACTTCCGAGGCTTTTCTGTAACGAATTTCCCTGCACTCATCACCCTTTCGTGGTGAAAATATTCCTTAATATTTGCATTTATTTATTATTCGCCAATTTTCTTTTTCCTCAATTTAAAAAAAAATCATAATATACTATTATACTAAAAGGTACTTACTTTTACCTTATGCTATCTTTACAACATTTCATTTCAAAATTGTATTATTTTTCTTTAACCAAAAAAAATCTTAGTATGAAGAAAATACAAAACATACTATACAAACATATTTCACTATTTAATATTATATTAATATCATTTGAATATTGTTAATTGAATTAAAATTATTACATACATTTGCATCTTTTCAGAGAATGAGAAAATTATCTTTCTGAACTTTCTTAAATTAGTAGATTAGGACGATTTTTCCCCCTTTTTCGATTTACTGGACTTTATGAATACCATTAGTGGGGGGGGGGGGGGGGGAACCTTAGATTTGAGGGTAAGAAGCGTCCGGTATGGTGGTTGGTTCTCCCCACTCGAATGGGTATAGAAATAGTGTGGGATCGACTAGTCCCTACCGATGACGGAATATGTTTCCCACGGGAAGAGTTGTACCGTGGCCCGTAATGGCCTTTAGGACTCGATATCAATTCACACCAATGCTGTCGTGGCGGTCCGGTCATTCATAATTTATCCATGTGACTCAGGGCGATTCAGAGTAATCAACTTGTGATTTCGTATTTCGCCATCTCTCTCCAAACTTATTAGGAGTACAAAAATGTGAAGTCAGCAGTTTCTTAACTCTGGAACAGGATATTCAGAAAGTAAACTTATTAATGGCTTTTTCTCGATGGCAGTTCATACCTCTTTTTCGGAGGGAAAATTGAATCCAGCACCTAGTAATATGGACTATTTTTGTAGGTAACACAGAACCTATTTTCGCAGTTCGTGGAGTCACACATTCTTTTTATTTTTTGTGGCTTTGAGCTAACTTATAACTCAGAAGTCCAATTTTTCCTCAAGATAATTGATTTATTTTTACTATTGGTATTATTTCTATGAATTCGACTACCCTCAAAAGTTTTAATATTCTAGAAAGTTCAAAGTGATTCAAAATGAATCTAGAAGTTGTTTGAATGTGTATCTTTGAAAGAAATCTACAAAGTTCTTAGAACATGTCTTTATTAGCATATTACTGAGTAGAAAACCAGTTTTTAATCAAAAGTATAGATATTAAATAAAAGTCGGTAAAATATGAAATTTTATAAAAATACTTTAAAAATCGATTGGAATACTCTGGAATTTTAGTCATTTTTTTAACATATTTCAATTTTTAATATATTTTAAGGAAATTTCTTACTTTTGATTTTCATTATAACTCGCTTTCTGTATTGTATTGTTTTCAGCATTGAAGACTTAAAATTTGTTTTCCGTTCAAATTTTTTTAGAAAAATTTTCTACTTTTTAATATATTGACAAAGGTACAGCTTTAATTAATTTCTAGTAATAGTATAGTTTAAAAATGCAGTTGTAAATTCTAGTATTTTCGACTTCATTTAAATATCCCCTAATTTTAAAGCTCACACTTGTTATCTAGAAGTAACTTTCTACTTAGAAGTACCTGGATTTGAAAAAATATCTGCAAGAATTCTGAAACTTGTGAATGAAGCGGAAGATTGGAAAATAAGATTGCAAATTAAAGCAGAAATAGGCTAATTTTCAATAAAATTACGAACGAATTGAAGAACATCATCTCTCTTTCCACTAATAATAAAAGTGCGTGCGTGTGTGTGTTGGCTGTCTACAGATCAGACTTGCCAATAGTAAAATACAAAGGAGGATATTCTATTCGATTCTTAGTCGTTGCAAAAATAAGACAAAATGCAGTAGAAATTTATACAAAGGCATGACCCAGGCATTAGCTACATCTAATTAGTAGAAATCTTCCTTTTCCTGCTTTCAATGTAGGAATTAAGTGTCCATTTTAAATACTATTAGTGGCCTTGATATTCATCCATAAAAAAAATTGAGGTTGAGGATGTAATGGACAAAACATATATAATCCGAGATTCCCTTTGACTGCGGCAAACAAGGGCTATAGAATCATTTTAAAGCAATAAAAATTATTATCGTAGAACAGACGCGAAATATGGTCCAAATTTTTCTGTCTGTGATTGTCATAACAGTTCTCATTCCACTTACGAAGTTTCTTCAAATAAACTAAACTTCTCAGGATATTACTATTAGCAGTATTTAGAAAAATGTCGACATCAATTTGTATTTCTTTCTTAATATCTTTTGCGTTGATATTCTCTGTGATACCTAATAATTGAGTGAAAGTAGTTCAATTTGCACGTTGGAACAGAAACTCTGTGAAATATAAAATGCTAGTATGAGTTCCATGGTTTCTAATAGCATAAAGGGAAGGGCAATTGAAGGAAAACAATCACTATTACAGAGATAATCTCCAACTGAAAAATTTCAACAGAAAAAAAAAAGTATAGTACATTAGTACATATAACCAGATCAAGATTGTGGAATGCGCGTGAGTCATGGAAATAGGTTTTCTTAAAAATTATTGAGCAGAAAAGACAATTATTAGAAATGAACTTTTCTATCTGTCGCACAAAAGAATTTGTACTATTCGACCATCACTAAGTGCTTTTTGCATTAAAATCCCCGAATAATAGAAATTGTAAAAGGAGTTGATCAACAAAATTGTCAAGAGCTTGTAAGTTAAGAGTGGCATTTAAATACAGCAGATTGTAATCAGCGTTCTTGTGGGGACTTGTACAGCCAAAGCAAAAAAGAAGAAAAAAAACTACAAAGTGAGAAAATAATTCTGATAAAAATGAGACATCTCTAGAATTCTTCATTTCAGTGTCAGCATCATTCTAAACCTTTATATACACGTATTTTAAATGACAGTACAAACTTCAAGAATATTTTTTCCTGCAGAATACAAGGAAGATGAAACTTGTTATTATAATTTTTAAGATCAACAATTTTAGACCTTAGACTACGAAAGCTGCAAGAAATTTAAATAATCGTCAAGCACGTGTAATAGAATGTATGTCATTAAGAATAAGCGAACTGAGTTGGCGAGACTTTCTCAAACGGATGGAGTGCAATGAGGACAGGATATTTAGGTACACTGAAAATGGATGTAAAATCCTGGTGGAGTAAATCTCAATGGTGGAGTCTCTAATCTCAATGGGACATAATTCTGAGAAAATTGCAGCCGCAGAAATTGTTTTTAAATTCTTGAGTATAAGGGCATCTTTTGAAGTTTTTAAAGATAAAGATTTTTGGGCAGCACATTTCCATCTTTGTTTGATAATGTTTGAAGCAATATTTGATGGTTGATCAGATTAAAACTTTACAATCGCTACCAAAGCATTATTCGTACTACTGATAAAATCCTTATTGTCTTAATGTCATGTTGAATTACTGTATTTTTCAGTTATCTTCTAACTTCAGAACCTTGGCTATTTTCAGATATTACGGTGCACGCTCGATTCATTCGACGAACTTTCTGAAATGACACTTGTTCCCTAAATTTCACAGCAATAATTTCTTTTTCAACTTCCCAAGTGATACAGGAACAAGAAAAGAAATTGTGACCGTCCTTGCAATTAGTACACTTCTCTGTTACGATGCACTCGAAGATGCCATGGCTAGTTCCCGTACAGCGGATGCAAATGAGCATCTCTTGGCAATTGGACTGACAAACTCGCTGGCATTGAAACCAGTACAAAGTATAAAAAATATACATCTATACAAGTAACTTTATATATCCGAGGTATTAAATGTAAGAGCTTAATTTGAAGCTCTTGTCCATTCCGGCAAATAGAAATCAGGCATACATCTATAATCCTTTGATTTTTACAGGAGGTAATACATTCTTGTTATTATTTCGAAAATAACATTAAATAATTCCCTACAAGTTATAAAACCTTGGTATGCTGGTATTAAAAAAAACATGAGGTGTAATAGTCCTAAGAATTTTCGTTGGTGCTTCGATTTTGACAATTTTCTGATATTGGATACAAGAGGAAGCTTCAATCAATAAATTTACCAGAGTAAAGATCCAAAAAAAAAAAATGAAACCTTACCCTTAATTCCAGTCACAAATTCTTGTATAATAAACGGAGAAATAGTTCCAAATGCTTCTTTGCTTCAGAAATTCACTTCGTACTAATAATAATAAACACATCTGAAGATTTTTCAACTGGAATTGGAACTTTATGAATGACTATATACCAGATCTTTTCGGGACAATGTGACATGGAGAAAAATTCAGGCATGACGACACTAGCCAATACGGATATCAGCAAGAGATGGGATGGCAGCCACCGGCTATGGGCATTCCCAATCTCGGTGTTTACTGTGGTGCTAATCGGAGTCTATACGCTCAGTCAGTGTGTGTGGGGGGGAAGACTATTATTGTTATCAGCGCTACGCCCAAAGAAGCAATGCCTTCGCTTGATCCCTAGCAGACTGACCTCAGGTAGCTAGTAGCTACCGGACGAATTGATATATCAGGAACCATAGAATCTAATGGGACTCATGGACTATTCATGAAAAGCACGAAACAAACTTCTCATGGAGAGTTCCCTCATTGGCTATCGAAGAATAGTCAGCAGAAGGCATGGAGGAGGGTAAAGTAGTAAAGACCCAGGAGAACCTTGGAATTGGGACACCCGTGCTCACCTAAGAAAGTACTTACTGCCGTACTTAAGTACTTTAAGTACTAAGAGTACTTATTGTCGAGTGTATCTACATACACTCGATTGTATTTTTTTCCCTTTATTATATCGTAATGACTGGTAAAATTTTATAAAACAATGAAGAATTATCAGAAGATCTCGCATCTTTATTCACTCAATATTAGATATCTAGACAAAATTATTTAAAAATATCATGATAAAGACAATTCTGTATTTCTTTAGAAAAAAAAAAAAGAATGTTCCAAGCTGGATTTAACTGATCAGCATAATTTTAAAGCAATTGTAATGGTCGATACAAACGATCGAATTCAATACTATTAGTCCTAATTTCAGTGGATTTTGATGTACACAGGAACCTAAAAATGAAAATTAAGAATTGAAAGAGTATATGAAAAATAATTCGAGGAGCATTAAAGTGGCATATCTAATTCAAAATTATGATCAGTAAGGACATTTGTTTGTATATTATCGTACCTATAAAAATATTTTTCCTAATCACAACTAATAATTAAAATATACACTTTGCTTATACTAATTAGAAGTATTATAAATTATCAAATTTAGTATAATATTTTATATAAAAATCTTATTTCTTCTGCATTATGTGAATAATGACCATTTTTATGAATATAGCCATTATTATGAATATGACCATTATTATGTCAGAACATTTGAAGATTCAGTTTTTCTTTTAACTTATTAATGGCAAACCTAGGACAGGGTAAGAAGGACATGTGCTATGCGCCATTACCAGGAGTGGCAAAAATGAATTTTCATAGAGTTTCAGAAATCAGAACGTTTTTAAAGTAAAATTTAAATGCTGACATGGTCAAATTCTGTGGGGGAAAATTGCGCGAAAGCTATGAAAATAAGTTTCAATGGCGTTTTAGTGCCTTCAAAAAATAAACGAAATTCAGAAAGCAGTGTATTTCTTTTTGGAAAAGCAAAATGCGTCCAATTCCATTTAATCAATTCATCCTCCATTCAAGGAATATTATGAAGACAGCAAAAGGTAAGACTTCATTACTTAAATATTCTAATATTTGAAATACTTTATTAGATTAGAAATTGATTTATTTGCTATATTTTTTTATCCACTGATGGGGGGTGGGGGAATTGCAAAAATAATTTTTCTCAAACAATGAAGCATGACGTTTAAGAGACTACAAAACAACAAGATGTGAAAAAAAGACGAAAAGTAAACAATTGAATAATTAAAATAGGAAAATAAGAAAATGTATAATATTTTAATACATAAATATTATGTCGTCTTATATATAGGTGAATGCACATTGTTAAAGTAAATTGAATATTACAATTTTTAATTAGGAGTGTTATAATTTTTCATTTAAAACAAATTTTGAAAATTGTTTGCAAGTTGGAAGCTACTTGAAACATTCAAATTCGGTTGATTTTGGATAATCATTATATCATATTTATGCATATATATTCAAGTAAATACGAAATAATTGTACAGTCGCCAAAGCTAAATTATTTGGGAGCGATTTCTCGCCAAATATAATCTTGATTAGAAATTTTTTGCAGTCCTAAAAACTATTTATCACTATTTCTGGCGAAAATCCAAAACAGCGGACTTTGAGCAAGTTTTTGAACGATTTTGACGTGCTTGGTAGGAAACCATATATTAATTTTAAATCTTAGTCAAATAAATTATTTTAATTAGGCTAATAACATAGATGCTCAAATTTTTTTCGTATGACAATTGAATGTTGTAGTTGTTTTTTAATTATTCTTTGAAAGTTCTTAATCATTTACCATATGAGGTGCTTTTTGGAGAGTAAAAAAATTCTGGGACTAAATAGTTTTCTCAATTTGACTTTTCTTTTTTTTAAGTGTGTTCATATAACATGCATCTTTTGTACTAAAACGATACAAAAATACAGTTACAAATCACAAAAATCTTCGCGATATTTAATTATTATAACCATTTTGCCAATCAATATTGATTATAAAATTCTTTTAATTTATTTTATTTTCCTCGAACTGTTGTATTATTAGAGCTATTCTAGTCAGTTACATGTATAACTATATTATTTTCTGTTTACTGTTGAAAAATAGTATTATGTTAAACTTAGATAAATTCTGAGAAGAAAATTTTTTCACGCATATATGCGTTTAAAATAGACCCAATTTAAAGAATTTGCTTAAAATGTCACGAAATTTAATTACATTTTTGTGCATAAAAAATATTGATTATTATGTAAATAAACATTATTAAAAATATTGTTAAGGAAAATGCCCGTCAAAATTATATATTGGGTGCATGGTTAAATGGACCGACAGCTCCAATAACAAACAGCGACGCTTTCTTTATTGAACAAGCAGGCAACAAAACTGAAGCGAATCGTTCACAATAACAGCACTTGTGGATAACAGTAGAATGCAAGTAGCAAAATAATGATAAACAGCTAAGCGCTCAGAGAAAGAGCTCGTTCAATTAATAACTTGAGCTCAACTCAAATCACTGTTTCCATCTCGCTTTCACGGCTTTTTATATTTCCCGAGACAAATCAGAGAAGGTTCTTGAAAGATCGCCCTAAATAAGCCTATCGCCAAAGTTCACGAGGATTCTAAAATCTTCCATTTTGTCGCCAAATGGTCATCAACTTTGTCGCCATGTCGAGGGTCATCGATAAGCATACGTGCATCAAACAACAGAACTATCTGTCAAACGGTTTTCCTTGCAATGTCACTAACTGAGCTGGAAAGCAGCATTATAAATGCATAACAATATTTACTAAGAAAAAAAAAATTAAAATATAAATTGCCCCGTCTTTAAATCTGACTCTTGCAAAGCAAATTTCCCCCAAATATTTTTAAATTAATGCATGAATTTTTAAATGCCTGACATGCCTGAATTTTTAAATTAATGCATGTTTATGTCTGTAAACAGGTTTGATAAGTTTTTTCTATTGCAATGGCCGACTCCTTTACAAAGAAATTTCAAACATAAATGAATGAAAAATATTTACTGAAATTATGGAAAACTTAATTAATGTTAATGTATCACCAAGACTCAATAGAAATGCAAAAGAAAGGGAAATCCGTAATCATACCATTTTTCCATTTAAAAAAGATACATTTTAATTTATTAACGAAATCTCTTTATCAGAGTACCATTCTTGACTCCTGAGGACGAAGAAAATCATGAACATTTCACTCTTTTTTTAAATATATATATATGAATTTAGTTCCAGATTTCCTGAATTAGATACGAGTTAAAATCAGTTAACGAGTTTTATATCTTCCAATTTCATATTGAATAAAGTGTCTTTTAGTATAACAGAAACAAAAAGGTAATATATTTTTTGTAATTCCTAAATTTGTTTAATTTATGTTTTATTTCTAATTTTTTATAGTTTTAATTATTACAGTGATTTAACAAAAAAAATTTTCCTTGATAAGTTGTGTTTGTTCCATACATTTAAATTTTTTAAAAAATCATTTTCAATTAATCATATAATTTATAAATCGAAATATTTACACGAACCTGTTTCCAATGAACAAGCTGAAATCAAAATTCAGATATCCTACTTAAAACTCCTTAAAATGTGGATTGTGCTTTTCAAAAAGAAAATGAAAAGGGGTGGAGGCATAATTAAAGTATTTGACGAGGGAGCTATCCGCAGACTGTATAAATAGCATCATATAAATAGCATTTAACAATTTCATAAAGATAGAGATGTTTACCTGCTGCTGCATTATGGAAAACAGAAGCTTAGGTTAACTATTTTTAATTACCAATTTATTCTAAAAATCCATCAATTCAAAAATTTACCATGCCTTTTTTTTGTAACTAATTTAGAAATAATTCAACAAAACTAAGGATTAATTCAAAAATTTATTAAGGATTTTAAATTTTGTTATTAAAATATTCATTTAAAAAAACTGTTTATTTTACAAATTGATGAAAAGATTTTACTGGCATGAGGCAGGACTTTCAAAAATCGGGACATACGTTTTCAAGATCTCCAGTAATTTTTCAACCGAATTCCTAGAAATTCTTATGCCAAAATATATTTCTGAAATGTAGCTAGAAAAAAAATAATAATAATAAGATAAAGTATATGTTCAACAATACTGACTTGCTAACTCAAATATTATAGATTCGAGTTAGTGTGTCAAATTAGTTTTTAATAACAAAATGCATTGTTGTGATAAATTAGCCGTATTTTCTGCACAGAAATAAAAAAATTCCTGCTCAGTCATATTCCTATTCTGATCAAGGAATAAATTATAAAAATATGATGAAGTAAAACCATTTAATTTATTAATTTCTGCTATTAAGAATAAGATAAGCTTCATGGACTGAAGACATTTTAAGTATTTTATTTTTACTAATGCATTCAAATTTAGTATTAAAAAAATTAGAGAAAAATTACTTTGTTTGTAAAATAGAAGCCTGAAAAGCAACAAACTGATTTGTAGTTGAGAGATATTTTATTAGAAGAAATGAAATCTATGCATTTCATTGTGAAATGCATAGATTTCGATAAGTTCAATCAGAAGAAACTCATCCTTTAGGGCTGGATAATAGCAGCGCTGCAGATTCTAAAAATTTGCACTTGCATTTGTAATCCCATTTGGTAATTTTTCTACATTAAGAATTCAGTAAAGAATAAAAAGAAAAAAGCAAATAATGAAACAGAAAATGAATCGGTAAGTAGACAATATATAGTTGGGGCTGCCCTTGGAACAATTTCTAAAAAATACTAAAATTCATTCACTGCACAATAATGATAAACAATGAAATAATGATAGACTTACTGAAATTAATAATGTGCAACTAAACTGGTAACACCACAGGTTTGATTTATGTGACATACTATGTGATGCTCCATTTTTTTCCCTCCCTCTTATCCAATACTTGCTTTTGCTCTTGACTTTTTTTTTTTTCACCACTTTGCTTGTTTATAACTATTTGCTTCTGGTCTTACTCTCATGTTGCTCTGGAGAAAACTTTTCTGCATTTATACACATTCAATTTTTTTTTCATAGAAATTTCTCACTGAAAAAATATACATCAATAACTTTCCAAAATACAATTCAGATAATTATAATTAAATTTTCATCTGCTTTTTAAAAAAATAATAATAAATAAAAACTGCATTTTTTTTAATTTTTTTTTTAGAAATTTTTTTGCAGCATTGCTTGCTTCTGACTTGACGAACTGCGAGCAAGTTTAATAAACACAATAATAAATTCAAATAAAAAAATAAAATAAAGCTAATTATAAGAGTACAATTTCATTACTAACCCATTCATTATTTTTATTTCATTAAATAAATTTCGAAATGCTAATCAACAATTTAAGAAAAAATCTCAAATGACAGTATTGCTGATTTAACACTTTTATTCTCTACATGGAGCACGACCATAACAGTAGTATATACAGGAATGTTAATTCAAACCCAACACAATCCTGTGTTAAATCATCATAAAATGATGTGTTCCCTCCCCTTATGAAATGGACAGCATCTATCACTGAACGAAAATGATGTTAACAGTTCAAAAATCAAAAACACATAACCACATATAGATGATGCAACATTAGAACATCTCAACAAAAATTTCACAAAAATAGAAATATAGTAGAAGTCTCTGGAACAGAAACAATCATTTCACAGTAAAAGTTCACTTTAAAGTGTGATAAATATACAATAAAATAAATTATTTCTACAAACAATAAACATCAAGATAATGCAATAGGAATGATTGAAAGAGACTATATACAGCTAAATATTACAATTAAAGGAACCATCTTTCCATGAAATTATCCAAAAATATACAAATAAAGCTTAAATATAATAACATGTACAGCATATATCTTATTTATGTAAATAAAGATATATTAATTTCTGATTTTTAATATATAACTGAAATAAATAAAAGTGGACATATTTATACATACTGAATTATTTCATTTAAAAAAATAAATGTGTATTATTTGTTCCATATTAACTATTTATTACATCAAACAAGAAAACAATTTACATGACAGATAATATCAACATAATTCTGATTTTTTTTTAAATCAAGAAACTGAAGAGGGGAAAAAAAAGATTATTTAATAGATAAAGGATAACTCAATGCAAGTTAAATAGTTATTTCACTTAATTATATCATATCATAAAATTTGCATAAAAATAGGAATGGAAAATGTGCAATGCATTTCAAAAATGGTGATTATTAATACATTTGGTGCAAAAAAAAATATATATTTTGAAAGAACTTATTTATTCTTTCTACATAAATAAATGAATATGTAAAATAAAAAAAAAAGCTTTAATAAATGCATCACAATTTTAAGTACATTTTGTACTAACACTATTTACATGAAAATAAAATCTTTTAATATAAATCTTTTCATATAATATAAACAAAATTAATGCAAGATTTTTTTAAAGATTTTTGTGAAAGCAATAGGTAGAGCATGACAAAAATTAATGCAAACAAAGTGTAAAACATTTAAAACTGCACACATTTGGCACAATTATTGCTTTTGAGAACTAGTATATCACAAAAACATCACAATATAATCAAAATAACAGAGTTCAATATTTAAAAAATAATTAATATAACTGATATTAAATATAAACATGAGATTTATATTGTTGTGACACCAAGCTACTTGTAAATGCGCAATTGCAGCATTTTAAATATTATTTTCGGTTATATATTTACATCATAATAATATAAAACCTAACCTCTCACTAAAAAGACATATTTCCAAACAATTTTAGAAATCATTTAAACCCAGACTTCCAACTTTTTATTTTTAAATGAACATTTAAAGATGAAAATTAATAACTCCAAAAAATTACAAGTAAAATTATTTTTTAATTAGTATGTCTTCCATGTAAATAAATGGGAAGACAACAAAACAGTAAAAATTAAAAAGGGCTTTTTCTTTTTCTTTTTAAATTTACTAACATGACAAAAAGCATTTTAAAAATTGCAGTATAACAAGCCATTGAACAAATTAATGCAAATAATATAAAGATGAAGTTAAAATGGCAGCTAAAATATTATTTGACTCCCAACATGAACTTAAGATATAAGAATAACAAGAAAAAACATGAATGAAATGAAGAGTGAAAAATCACACATAAATCAAATAACCTTTCTTATCTATCATAAACACAGCAGGCAGATTTACTACTGTTACACTATTAGTTTTCAGTTAGAGGCAAGTACTAGATTCAAAAGCTATAATTCCGTGGAAACAGACACCAATATAAACATATAGGAAATTATTAGAACAAGAATAAATAATTTAACAATCATTTTAGGCAACAATTTATGATTTAAGCCTAATTTATCAACCTAGACAACAAATAATTTTCAGCATAAAGCACATGAAAATGATGTTTTATATAACAACATGATATTGATTCTAGATATTTTAAAAATATAGCTCTATCAGAAACACCAAAAATACAGCACAGCAATAACATTTTTGTAAAAGAAAACGTTTTTAACTGAAGATATTTAAAAGAAAATACTTTTTCAACTAATTTATGTAACAATGCTCCTTATAAAGAAAATTTATTTGATCACATATTCTATCATTATTCTCATATCTCTTCCATGCACCAAAAATAAGGCCACACAAGGTGTCTATGAAACCAATCTTCATAATATACATTCATTCTAAATATATATATATATATATATAATTTAATATTTTATAATACATGAATCAAAATACATATCATACATAGACATGTAGAATAGTGAGAAAGTACATATTCTCTGAGTATGGAGATATATTCTGCATTGACAAGTGTTTTA
Organism: Argiope aurantia; assembly: GCA_026543865.1. Taxonomy (NCBI): domain Eukaryota; kingdom Metazoa; phylum Arthropoda; class Arachnida; order Araneae; family Araneidae; genus Argiope; species Argiope aurantia. The sequence goes on along the minus strand of JAPMOR010102223.1, from coordinate 301,552 downwards.
TTTTCTTTTTGCCATAAATCTTATGGTGCTGTGATGATAGTCTTTCGATGAACCATAGAAAAATGACTAGGCTAGATTATTTTGCTTTTCAAATTCACTCCAAGCATCATTTAATTCCATAAATATTAATTTAGCTAGATTTTCATTTTCAGTTCCTATTTGCTGAAAAAGATAATATTTTGAATAAAATACTTTTAAACAATAAGCACTTTAGCTATAATAATTTTACTGATATAAAATTACTCTATTCAAAGGAAAAGCATGGATAGTTATAAGAATCTATAATAAATGAAAGTAAAATATTTACATACTTGCTTATTTTAATTATAAAGAAATGTCATTTAGTTAAATTGTCAATTAAAATATTTCTCAGTATTCTTTATTCATAATGTGGGCTAATTGATAAAATTTGTTTTATTATTATAATTAATATTTCAAGTTAAACTCCATACCTTTTATTTATTGCTACTTTGTATTGTATAAATTTTAATGTATGTGTCTGTGTCTGTCGAATAAGTAATTGAGGAATTAGCAACTTGAAAACAAATTTGCAAACACATATTCATAGTTCTTTCATTATCATAGACAAAATTCAAAAGTGAAAAATAATTGAGTATTTGTGTGCTAACATAGCACTTCATTTAATTATTAATTTTTAATAAGTATGACAATATATGTATGTTATTAAATAAAGATAAAATCTTTATGCTTAAATTAGTCTTGAATAAATCTTTTTTCACCCTTAACTTTTTTCTTTTTAAATTTAATCTAAAAAATTAAACAAAAACTAGTTATAATAAATACTGCCAATTCAAGTATTTTTTTCTCATATCTACAAAGCACAAATTTCATCCTAATTTTTTTTGCATAAAATAGCGTGAAGCCTAATCCCACAAGTCTTTTTCATTATAGCCAACATATAATGTAATTATGACTGTGCTTCTTTGTCAGTTAAATAAAATAGTTTAAAAATAAACTGAATCTTGAAAATGACCTAGTCTAAAAATAAAAGTGATATGCCATACATATAAATATTGTTTGTAACAAAATAAAGCATTACACAGCTCCTATTTTACATTCAGAAAATTTATAAACAGCATAGTAGGGTACAAAGGAAATTATTTGCATTTGATTACAACAAATATTAAAACTCATTATATATAAGAAAAGTGGGAATAAAATATTACAGCAATATATTGTGCATTTATATATTTTTCAAAAATCAAATAAATATCATAAGAAAACAACAAACCTTATCAGGATGAACTGCCAGGCATGCTTTTTTATACCATTTCTTAACATCATTTGGAGTAACTAATTGGTGCATACCACATTCTTGCCATCTAGTTCCTTCCCAAAGTATAGTGTGCAAAGAACATAGGAGAGCTCGAATGTTTCTTTCTTTATGTGTTGTCCAATCCATTATCTGCAAAAATAATAAATAAAACAAAATTTTACTATAAAAATTAATAGCAAAAAAAAATCATATGTAAAATGATTTTTTTAATGAAAGCATGAAAAATTTTCTAGCAAATTTATAATCAATGGCAAACAAATGATGATTCATCAATCATCCCAGCTGCATAATTATTGTGGCATTTTTGAAAATATGATTCATTAGGCTTGCTAAAAATTTGTGCAATCTTATTTTTTAATTTGTGTAATCTGATGTATAAATAATGTTAAATACTTAAAATTTGATGTAAAAAAAACTAGTTACAATTTTTTTTAAAAAAACCGAAAAACGGGAAAAATTATGTTGAAGCTATTAAGCTAAATTGCCAAATGAATGCATGAATAAACATAAATGCAATATATTAAAAAGTTACTAATATATTTAAACAGATTTTAAAAAATGTCACATAGCAGATAACACATAGCAAAATAGCCTAATTATAACAAATCTGCTAAAACAAGAAGTTTGAATTCTGTCTTGAATGAGATACAAGCTAAAAGCTCTTAATTTCTCGATGATGTAATTGTTTTAACACAAAATTTGTGGGAAAAGTATAAATCTCTGAAAAAATTCAGACTCTGAATTTTCCGAATTTTTGAAAACAGAAGATGGAATTTTGTATAAATCTAGAACACAATAAATATATAACAGTAAAGCAAAATGAGGAATCATTAAACAAAATAAAACCTACCTTAAGTCGTTCAGGATCCATTTCTTTAGCTAATTCTTCTCTCCTCATCTCAGCAATTGTTTTAGGACCTTCAGTCTTCTTGGCAAAACTAGTAAATCCTTGGTTTCCAAGTAAGTCAGTAAACTGATCATCATCTAATTTAGGCTTTGGAGCTAATTAAAAAAAAACAAAGGCATAACTTCAATTCTATCTAAATGAAAGCAAAAATACAATAAAAGGAAATAATTAACTGAAAATTTTACCTCCGCCTGCTTTATTGCCCTCCCTTTCACCAAAAACACTAGAAAAGTGGGTGCGACTGTAATCAGGTCTCGATGAAGGAGGTGCATTAGCTCCCTGAAAAGCTGAATTAGCTGTGCCAGCATAAGACTGAGGTCTAGGAATATGCTGTGGGCTGGAATTTAAAAACTGATTGCCTTTACTTGAGGGTTGAGTTTTGTCAGAGGGCTGTCCTTGTCCAAATTTTATACCACCAAGTGAACCTGTACAATATTGAATTATACATAGAATTATACACTCTACTTGTGACTCAACAGATAATTTCTAAAAAGTTTTATTTGCAAAAGATAAGTATACACATCTAGTAGGAAAATTTTTTTTATATGATGTAAAAAACTATGCCTTGTCTAGTTTAAGTCAATAAATAAACTGCTGAAAAAAATAAATTTAAAATTTTTCCCATAGTCCCCAAATTCTATAAGTTACAAAGAGTAAAATATTTTTCAAGCAACTAACATTTTAAATAAAAGAAATTTTACTCTTCTATGATTAAATTTGACTCAGTTATGAAGCTTTAAATAAAACTATTTTGTGCCATGTCAACAGTTTTCTTAAGAAAGATCCATCAACATACAACACTTTTTTAAGATTCTGATTTAAAATAATGAATTCAAAAGCTTTATAACTCAGTGGCTTTTAAGTAGCAGGAAAGTGGATCTTTCTTTGTGTAAAATGTTAAAGTGTCGAAAATATTTTACCAGATATAATTAATATGATCAAAAGATTGAATAAAATATTTAGAATTCAATTTCTTCAGCAAAGCATTTATTGACACAAACAAATAAAGCATAATTTTTTTACATTTCCAACAAGAAGTATATGTCTATCATTGTCAATTTAGAAATCAGATACTGGGCCATAATTAGAGCAGACAAATTGTATAAAGTCAAAGTTTTAAAATATGATTGCTATTCCATTTGCCTGCAGTTTTCTTTCTTGGCATGAAATATTTATTGATGAATTTAATAACAGTTTTTTTATCAAAACTTTAAGTGAATGCAATTATAATAAAACAATTTTACTATTTGTCATTCAAGATAATTCATTGCATTAATATCTGTGCTATTATATCACCCTCCCATTAACAACATATGATTCAAACACACAAATAAGAAATTTGAAAAGGTTTGCATTACTGACTTAGCTACCTTTGATTTCAGCTCATTTCAGCTGTATGCAATAATTCTAGTTAAATTATGCAATAATTCTAGAATAAAATCTATATCTTAGAAAAATCCAAGATTAGTTTGAACACTTTTCTGAAACCAGAATCTTTTTCATGCAGAAAATGTTTTTGTTTCAATCAACTAATATCTGATATTAACATGTGCTCTGTTTTAATAACTGAACTGCAAAGCAAAGGTCATTAAACTTGATGTTATTAACTCCAAAACATGCCAACAAAAGTTTAAAGAACAAACAATTTGAAGAAAAAAAAAATCCTTTTACATCTCAGTATTATTTCTGATTTAATGTATGTTTATAAAAACCTACTGCTATTCCTTCTCTGATTCTTTTAAAATATGTGTGGAAAAAAGTATAAAATAATCTTTATCTTATTTTAATATTTAAACAAAATATCCCTTTAATAATGTTCACATAATATTTTTTTATATTTATTTTAAATAAGGAAATATTAAAAAATAATTATATTAATACCTTGTTTGCTTTTATTGTTCATAAAGTATTGTCAAGTGAATGCTTTTCACGTGGGATTTAATTCTACTCATTATTATCTTTTTTCGAAAGACACAAAAGAGGAAAAGTTCTTGGTTAGAATTTCTTAGAAAACTCTTCTCCCTCATTTGAGAGCCACTTTCCTTTACAACAAAAGTTCTTTACAGTACAAGGAAAGAATGCAGTGTTTGATGAGCATCAATAAAGAATGTTTGAATGATGATATCCATTTAACAAATGCATTTTAAGAATTTATTAGAAATGTATAAAAATAACACTTCAATAATCAAATCATCAATAAACAATTCTATTCGAGATCCTTTAAGTTAAAAAAAATCTGATATTAAGACTTAATTTATTTTTTTTTAAGAATATAAAAAAAGTTACTTTTGTTTCTGCAAAAAAATAAAATTTTAAAGTTTCAGAATTTAAAATATGATCTGTGTTATTTATAAGAAATCTTCAAAAGAAATTTTTTGTTTCTTAAGAAATGTGCCTGAAACCTCACATTTTTAACAGTACTAACACAGAGAAACAGGTACGAAAGATTATACTAACCTAAATCAGCAAAAGGATCCGATTTTGCAAGCGCTTCCAAATTGGGAGTTGATGCATTTCGAGGTATTCCTCCTGGAGCAATTCTTGGGCCTAACAATGATTGGCCACCTGCAGCATTTGATCCAGGTGCAGGAATATTATTGGATGCATTGCTACCTTGGTAGACTGAGTCCCAACTTCCCAATAAAGATGAATCTTGATTGGCTGCTGCACTCATATTAAAAGCAGATGCACTGGAAGACATACCTGGTTTATGCTGCAAAGAAAAAAAATGTTTAAAAGTTTAATTTAGTCATAAATATAGGCTCAAGGAACAAAAATTAAAAGAAAATGTTGTTTGTAAACACAAACATTAAATTTCAGGCGGTTAATCTAATACTAAATTTTAAAGAAATTTTTAATACACAACTTTAATTCTTCAAAAGTTGTTCACAGAAAATATTTTTTAAAAATAAATACTTCAAACTTTTGCAAAACAATTTGTTTACATAAAACATAAATAATTTTTTATGCAGAATTGTTAGGTACATTTTACATATATACAGAATACATTACATAATCGCACACAAGGTACATAACATTTTTAATGCTTGAAAAGCATTTGATTAGAGAACAATTACGAATCGGATGAAACTCATAAACTAAACATATCAACTTTCTTCTGTTGTTCATCATTTAAAAAGAAAATAATTTGGCCAAATATTGCAAATTTTTTTTTCTAAATGAAAATTATAAGAAAATCTTTTGTGGCTAATGATAAACATTAGTGACCTCATGCTGAAACCTATGACAAATGACAGATATTTAACAACTATTTTGCAAATCATAAGTCTAAAAAAATTCTAAGGAAAGAGGTATCTTAGAAAATAAATGAAATTAATTCTGAAAGAAAAAAAAAACATAAGGCTATTTTTGGGGAATAAAAAATATATAAAGTAGTTCTGAAAAGGACAGATCCAGATAACTAAAAATTCTTTTGTTCTTTACAAAGCAGAGGAATTTCAAAAAAAAATCATTTTATAAAAATATAAAATAATGGATGGTAGTTGAAAATACTAATCTAGTAATTCAATTCATCTAGTAATTATATTATAAAAATGCATTTAAATTATAATCAATAAATTATCATAAAGCCTTTTCATAGTAAAACATAGTAGTTTCATAGTTCATTTCATTCCCAACAAATAAAGTATTTTAACATAAATAGAGCATATTATGTCAAAAGCTAACAACCAAATCAATCAACTTATACCCACTTCATCACAGTTAATAAAGAAGATTTGGCAGCAGAAATAATGCATAGGATTATTTACTAATAAAATTATTTTATTCCTTTAATCCTAATTTTGTAATTTAGGGAGTAATTACATTTCACTTATGTAGCTAAATCAAATATTTGTTTGTTTAATCGAAAAATTAATATATATTAACTAATTCTTAAACAATCTACAACTGATATATAATGCACATTAGCTAGAATTTGGAGGCATTTGAAACTTTACACTTTGAAATTTATTTATTTATTTTCTTGGTAATACAAAGAATTGAAAAGTAATCTTTAATTTATTTGATATTTTAATATTCTTTGAGACTTTTTGATATACTTCTAAAAGTTTTTTAATGACTTGTTACAAATTGTTTGATAAATTTTCTATAATTTTTGTTTAATAAAAGCATTTTTTTTTAAGAATTTAATATTATTTTATGGAAATTTTAATCTTTGTTCGTTAACAAAATTTAAAAAATATTAGTGAAAACTATGTTTTAAATTAAGTTGATATTAATGGATTAAACAATTTATCTTTTAAAACTGACATTTAGAAATTATTATATTCATCCAAATTTTTGGAATAATTTTATTTATCTTGACGATTAACAACCATAAACAAAAGTTTATAAAGAGAGACATTAATTTTTATCCATTTACAAATTCTTCATTGTTGTTTCAAACTAATATTACTAGGTACTTTTTATAAGGGTAATTATAGAAATAAGTTGAAAGATATATTATTTGTGTCATATGCTGATTTACACTTATTCAATATAACAATAGACATTCAGTACTTTAATAGGAAAAATCAGTGTATGAGAACCATGATATTATAAATCCATACAAAAAGAATTACAAACCTGAGGAGTAGAATGTGCACTCAAACTCGTCTTTGGTGCATCAAATCCACTTCCAGCTGTTGATCCAAAAATATCAAATAAATCAGATGGGGTATTTTTTGGTTCAGAGCTAGAGAACTGGGTATTGTTCTCGAAAACACTAAATGGATCAGCACTATTTGAAGTTTTCTGAGTTGAAGCGTTATCAGGAAAGGAATCAAAACCATTATTATAATTTAAATTATTGTTGTTAGTACCTGTAAGAAACAATACAAACAATAAAATATAATATCTTATTAATTAAAATATAAATTGAAAGAATTAACTATAAACAATAAATATTAAATCTAATTTAAAACAGGGTAGACAATATTATACAAATTTTAATATATTAATTATACTGCAAAGAAAATATTTTTAATCAAAACTTCAAATGACTTTGTCAATTACCTATTAACGGAACACTAGGAGGGTCGCTTAAAAGATCAAAATTGCTAGGAATACTGTTCACATCATTGTCAATATCTAAAAGATTGACAGCAGGAGAACTCAGGACATTATTTGTAGTGGGAGGAGCGCAACTGTTACTCAAATTAAGGAGATCCATTTCTGGAATAGGAGACGGATTGCGTGCAATATCATCCACAGTACTTGGAGTAGGAGTGGGACTTGCAGAATTATCACTTTCTGATTCGTCCTGTGCCAACTGCAAAAAGTAGTGATACATTAAGTAGTACCTACACAACTTTATCCAAGAATGTGATGATTATCAATGAAATAAAAAAATCATAAAGATATAAATTAATATAAAATTATATATGAAAACAAAATAACAATAACAAGAAAAGAAGAAGAAAATAAAAGATTTTACAAGTTTATTTATTTGCAGCAATGATATTATATGTTAAACTGCAGAAAAGAAAAATCAGAACAAAATAATTAAAATTTTAAAAAATGTTGTTGTTTTTTAAAGGAGGAAAAGAATTTTTTAAGGAATTAAAGAATTTATTGCAAATGATGCTAACATAATTTAAAAACAGTAAAAATAATTTTTATTATCTTTAATTTTTATTTGGTTTCATGCAAAATCAGCAAAGATGTAAAACTTCCTTCTGTGAAACTGTGAAGGAAATATTGACTCATCTAGTAAACAATTAATCAAAAAAAAAAAAAAAAGAACAGTTTGGAATTATGAAAAATTGTTTCAAATTATTATCTGAAAAAATTTGAAAATAATAATAATAATAATAACAAAATTACAGTATCATATTTAGGAATTTAAATTTTAATTTATGGGAAAAACCGGATTTTCTTTCCAGAATTTTTTTAATTTAGAAAGTCAATTATAGTAGACATTCAAAACAGATTTCATTAAAATGGCATATATTTGTTCTATTCTATGGTATATTGATTTCTTTCTGAAATTATTAGAGATTATGTATAGGCAAACATAGGCAGAAAATAGCTCAATACTTCAAAACTATTTATTTTTAAAATGTCTACATTAAATTTCACTATTCTAGTTTTATGATGCATTTAGTGACCCTGTTACTTGTGTGCCAAATTTCATAGTTATAAATACAATAGGTTAATTTAGCACACCACAGGGATTTTAATACTTCTTTTTATAATTATAGAAAATTCATGATGTCATAGTCGATAAAGCACTTGCAATGATTTTATATTACAATAATATATTTTACACAAGTTACTAACAATAGTCACTGATTTGAATTTAATAAAAAGTTTACAAACCATTACCGTTAAGGTATTTTTTCTTTAAAAAATGAAAAGGATATCACATATGTTACTTCCAAGTCAATGAAGTAAAGGTCAATAGTCACTGATTTGAATTTAATAAAAAGTTTACAAACTGTTAGTATTAAGCTATTTTTTTTTGTATAAAAATGAAAGGCTAGCACATATTTTATTTCCAAGTAAATGAAGTAAAGGTAAATTGCATAGAATTCTTAAAACTTTTCAATACAGCTATATTTATAGATACTACAAAAACAGAAAATGACAAAAAAAACTTTAAAAAAAACTGTTTATGACAAAATATAATTCATAAAAATTTTATAACCTGGAAAAATAGAGTGTGACAAAATAGAGTTAATAAACCCTTACCCCATATAAAATTATGTTTAACTTAAATAGCATAACATGATTGAAACATTTAAGCATTTTATTTAGTTAAAAAAATTACAGACAAAAGCAAATGAAATATATATCAAAATATACTTACAAACGCTTCTTTTTCTTGCCAATTAAGAGATGATGTAAAAGCTTTAGAATTTGTAGTTTCTGGTAATTCCTGAGATGGTTTGCTAAAATGAGCTAAAAAGGAAAATTAAGCGTTTTATAATGGATATATAAATGAATTATATATTAATAATTTGAAAGATAACAGTATTTAATTTTGTACATAAACAAGTATCCATTTCCTCATCTGTATTAAAGAGAAGACGAGGATTAAGCTGCATCTGCGAGATTTCATTCCAAACAGGTAAAACATCAGAAGTCTTCTTTTCAGCAATGCTGACTCCTAATGTGACACAGAAATTATCTGGATATCTATCTAATTCTTCAATGCCATCTAATTCATTCCTATAAAGAATTATTTTAACAATTTTTATCAATAGCAAGTTTATTTTTTATAAAATAACAATGAATAAATCTAATAAAAAATTTAAAAACTTTTAAATTTCAATTTAAACATTAATTTATCAACTTTGTTGTATATTAAAGAATAATAATGTTTAAATAAATAACAAGGAGGGTAAAAAAGCATTTTCAAGTAATTTAACTTACTTAGATTTCTTTCTCTTTAATTTTAAGGAATGGCATCTTTCTTTCACAACTAAAAGAAATTTTCCCCCTTTCTTAAATTTAATATCTTTCACTGAAAGTTTCTTTTGAATGCTATCCATTGCGAGATTAAAAGCATTTAATATTCTCAAAACTAGAACAGTAGTGCAGAGACAAATGTATATTTAACTTATGCTTCATGCAACTTGAGTACACATGAAAAACATGAGACCTTCACAAATGTCTAAATAAGATGTTTGAAAACATTCCATCTAAGGCTTTGTTTACCCACCTGCTGAAGGTTATGGACTTGGCTTCCTGAGATATAAATCCAGTATTCAGCTGTAGTTGAAATATTCTATATGCTGTAACCTAATAAAAAGAAGACATGATTTCTTTTTATTTGTTTACTTACATTTTTTTTACTTAATTAAAAGAAGTAGAAGTATAGATTTAAAAATAATACTACCAATTTTATATAAAAATAAGATTTTTAATAAATCCTATATTCTTCAAAATTATTTTGCATCTGGATTGAAAATCAAATAAATCTGAAGATGATGAAATTCATAAAAAGAATTATGAGTAATAATGTTCAAAAGAAATGAAAGAGAAATTTTATTACCTTTCCTTGAACTTTCCCACCGAAAGTAGATCTTGCATGATACACAACTATTGTTACATCACCCATAACAACTGTTTTCAATGGAATATTAACTTCAGGATCAGCAATATTAAAATGTCTAGAAAAAAGATTCAATATAAAAAATTATAATTGGAATATTTACTGCAAAACCATTATTCTCAATTTGAAATATGCAATGCAAATTTTAAAAATTCAAACTAAATAGTTTTTTTTTAATTTTCATAAATCGATTCACTTTATCATTTTTTAAAGCATCAGTCAATATATCTTAATTAGAAACTTTAAAAATAATTCATGCTTGATTTCTATAGGGCTTCTAATGAAACAATTATATAGACATACCTTATTTTTTTTAATTTAAAGGGGGGGGGGGAGAATTACAAACAGTAATAGAGGCCTAAGACAGATATTTTAAGTTTGATACCTTCATAACTAAATACAATTTATTATTATAAAGATTTACAATTCATATCATACTGGCTAATATACAAAATATTTATATTAATTTCCCCCTTTTAAGTAATAATAGAATTCAGTACTTAAGGACAGCAACGAAGACCACATTATGGAATTTTTTAGTCTGAATATAAACATAACATTTTCAGAGATGTGATTAATAAAAAAAGGAAAAGAAAAAGAAAAAGGAAATCCATCAATGTGCAAAAGAAAAACATGCAAAAAGTTTGAATTAAATAATCAAAGTACAGAAAAAAATTATCAAAATTATAGCCCAATTGATTTTTATATTCATTTCAAATATTTATAAAGTAATAAACCAATACCATATGATTTTCTCAAAAACACTTTAAGAACAATATTTCCCAGGACTAATTTAAATGTATATAGGACAAAAAATATAGGGGAACTTTATTGTAAATATATATTCCTAACATATTTAAATATGATTTCTTTAATGCTTAATGGACCTTTGCAGCATATCTCAGACATATTACTGGCTTTTTGGGAGATTTTTTTTATAGGTCTTTTTTTTTATTGACAAGACTAAAAAGGTACTTCGTAGTTTGTTTTTGAGCAATTAGTACAACAAGCAGCTTCATTTTGTATACAAGATATAGATGTTATTATTTTTCATCTTAGTTCATTATTTTTGTTATTTCTGGTTTTATGATGATTTATGACAATTATTTTGAGCTAATTAGGAATTATATTAAGTAATTGTTTTAATATTTGTTTTTTGCATTACTAAAACTACTAAAGTAATTGCTTCCATACCTCTAGTTATTCTTTTAGTTAACATTGAGATGTAACATATTTTCAGCAATTTAATTTTACTAATGCATGAAAAATACTTCCACATGAACACTTAAACAACTAATAATTCTTTGTATGGAGATGTAGCAAAATACTTTTATTTAAAAAATAATTCAAGGATAATTAAATCCCAAAATGAATATTAAAATAATCATTTTATTTATTACTTGCATTAAAGACTGAACAAAAACATTTTTTCATATAAATCTGTTTATTCAGAATAAAATCATCTCCTATATAATGAAAGCTAACTTATATATTCATAAAAAATAAACAATTCATAAAAATAAAAATAATAAAAATTCATATAAATTTAAAAAGTATATATATGTAATGATATTTTAAACTCTTAATTTAATCCAAATTAATTTCCAAAGCTTTATCTTAATTTAGCCCATAGTAATTTCATTCCCTTATTTCTTGATGAAATTCCACTTTCTGTTTCATTAATTCAACTGAAGTTGTGTAAAAAGTACTGCACCATCACTCTATATATCGAGCGAAAATGATACTTCCGTTGTCCTTCTCAAAGGTCACCAGTGGCCGGAAATTCTATGTAATATAAGACTAGTGATCATTTATTTCATCCCTTTTTCTTACTTCTGCTTTTGTGCTGCACTGCGTCTTATTGTAAATAAATCATGCCTGTCTCCCGAGAGAGAATAAAACCAAATTAAAAATACAACATCTTGTCTATGTCTTCAAACCTGCATTCTGCTTCAACCAAAATATTTAATTTAACTTTGAAAAAGAATAGAATACTCAAAAAACAAAAATTAAGCTTGTATAAACCTACTAAATACATTAAAATACCTATTGAACTCCAATAATTCTATATTTAAATATCAGTTTTTAAAGTCAAAAATTCAAAAACATTAAAATTTATTTTACAATACTTCAAAACACATAATATTGAATTTTACCTTATTCTTTCATATTCTTGAGATGTAGTAAAAACTCTATTTTCTCCTATGTAAACTTCTACAAATGGTCTACATCCAACCCTGTTAAAGGGGGGGGGGGGGTCATTAAAATTGTTATTTCCAAAATATATTCAAATATAATGAAAGAAAAATATATAGGAATAACAAAATTAAAAAAAAAAATTTTAAGAATTTTTTTAAAAAAATTCTCATATTTAGAAAAAATAGTTACAAGTATTTTTATACTACTACAATTCTGTGCTTATGAATCTACAGAACTAAAGTTAAAAATTTAGGGCAATAACTGAAATTGTCTCAAAACTTTTCAATTAACACAATAATTAACTTTTCAATATCACTTCAAAATTTCAGCAGCCAAGAACTTTATAACTAAATAAGGCTTCTTTCACATACTTCTTTTATTTTCACTCATTCATTTATAACAAATCCTGTAAATTTGATCAATGATAAAAATTCTGGCATATCTAAACATAAATCAACAGATACCCTAAAAAAATCCATACTTTTATTTATTTATTTGCCAATTACTACTACCAATGGAAAGAGTTTCAAATAGAAAACTAGCAACAACAACAACAAAAAGTAGATAAATTTAGTTTAAAAATGTTTTATATTTAGTTATTAGAAAATCTTAAATATTGAATGCCTGTTTCAATTATATTGTGTACAAAGATGCTGAACACATTTTCACAAGCCATTAAAATAAAAATCATGAACTTAAGATGATTCATTAACAATGCTAAAATGAATTAAAATATTAAACTAAAATGGTCAGGTTATAATTATTTATTAGCTATTACACTGGTTTATTAACACTTAAATTTGCCATTGAATGAGACCATGAAATAGACCATGCATCAATCACTCATGAGTTCTCATTTAACCACTCAATTCTAGAAAAATAAAATTTTAGATTTGTTTATAAGGAATTTTTCCCCCCAAAAAAATGTTTGCAGAAAAGTTGGCAAAGGAAAGAAAAATCAATCAATAAAATAAAAATACTACAACTGAAAGGAAACAAAATTAAAGGAGAAAAAATTTTTAACTTCTAGAAGAAATGTACAAAAAAATTAGTTGGTTCAGATTTAACCAAATAAAAGAAATGACGGAAAATTCATTATCTATGGCATATAATCTTACTACAATGGCAACTTATATTTCCATAGATCAGATAATAAGAATAATACATCATTGGATTACCATGTGAAATTCGCAATTATTATTCTTTATTAAATTATGAGTAGTAGTGAAATACAATTTATATTAATTAACTTGCAGAAACATCATTCACAATATTTTCATTCTCTTTATAAATAACTGTCAGAAGAGCAGAATCTTTTTCATTGATGACAAGAGAGAAAGATAATATTATTATAAGCAAATGTAAAATAAAATGTAACAATAATAACACAATCATTGAAATTAAATTCATAATATTTACCTCAATTTAGTAAAGAGAGGAACTGGTTTCATTGTTATATAATGAAGAGCTACAGGACAGCAATGTGGATATGTAGGTCTATCTGAAACTATATCTGCTACATATTGCAAATACCTAGTAAAATATAATGAATACGAAATATTAATTCCTTTGTGCTTGCAGGAAACAATCAAAAATTAAAAACTGCCTGTAAAATCACAAATTTTAAAAATAGACACCAGGTACACACAAAAAAAATTAATAAATAATGACCAAAGCAATTAATGTTTTTTAAGAGAAAAAAATCAATTGTTCCCCTACTCTTAAAATTAAAACAGCCAATTTATTGTAATATGCGAGATTTCATTACCTTTATTTACTAATAAAGCTATAATAATTTTTTATGAAAACCACATAATTTACATTACTCAAATATAAAAACAATGCAAAAATCATAAAGACATGAAACATTGATATAAATGCACAAATTAAGAATCATATTCAAAATATATTTAATTTTTTAATAAATGTAAAAGATTTTCTTTTGATATTCATTATGGCTTGATTCCTTTATCACATAATTCACTACCTGGTACTTTTATGCTATATGACTTTTTTAATCTCTATTTTAATATATTTATGAAAAAAATATCCTAAAACTATCATTATCAAAAACTAACATTTTTTGTATTTTCCATTTTCTGCTTTTTATTTTGTAATTTATTATGTTAATCATCATCTAATGTTGTAATCAATTTTTCTCAAATTCACTAAAACGACATCCACACTGAATCAAAACTAAATAAAATCAAGCAAATAATTGATAATTAAGTTTAGAGTATTTAAATACAGCATTGTAATTAGGAACTCTCGAGAATATAGAATTTTTATAATTCAGCACATTAATTAGCAAATAAAAACTGATTATAAAATTCCATTTTTATAAACAGGAAAGTTAAAATAAGTGCATGTAAAAATGAGAAGATAAAAACTTCATGCTTCTAATGTATAATAAAATGTATACTTTAGACCCTGAATGCAAAACAAAAGCAATGGTTTTAAAATCATTTTATAAGAGAGGAAGAACACATTGATATTAACTAAAAATCTTTTTCCTAAAAAAATATGACAGACATTTCATAATAGTAAAATAAAAACTTCCAATAAACACTTCGTGGAAAAATAAAAATTTAATAGAAATACATTGAAAAATACCTAAATTGAGAGGGAACCATGTTAACACAACATCTACGAAGAGCAAACAGTTGCAATGCTTCTTCTGGTTTCTTAAATAATTTGCAGAAAATAAGAAAAGCACTTACAAGAACAGCCGATGAAGATTTTCCATCCTACGAAACAAAACATCAAATTTTCAGAAATTCTTTCATGAAACAATTTTTTAAAAATTCTTCTTAAGGTATTCAAAAGAAATGTTAAATGAAACAAGATAAGAGGAAACACTTTCCAATAATGAAATTAAGATCAAGATCTTGGTACTCACCAATAAATACATAACCATAGAAAATATTTTAACAGTATCCAATGTTTTAGAACAAATATGTACAACAAACTTAGCATATAATGAATAAAAATTTTAAAGATTCTGGGCCTAAGAATAATCTTTTTCTAATGATTTAATTCTATGATCAGCCTGATAAGAAATAAAAAATTTGCATCTAAATCTGAACTTAAAGAACTAGATATCTCTGGATTAGAATATAAACTAATATATAATAGGGCTCTAGATAAAACTGCTTATTTAATGAATTTTTATATTCAGAAATTAGGATTTTGATAAATAAATATTGATATTGATATTGAAAATAAATATTGATCTGATTGTTTTAATACAATCAGAACAATATCTTACTACCAAAAAAATTATTATAAATGAAATTTTTAAAAAATTATGCTCAAACTTAACTCAATTATTCTGAAATATATATACTTCACTATACATATATACTTCACTATATTACTTCACCTTTTTAAAAGTAAAACCATTATATGTATTTAAATATTGATGTTGTACTTCTATGTGACAGCATATTATTTAATCTGAATAACACATTTTCATTATTTCCAAAATGTTTTTATATAAAATCTTAATTTGCATAAAGCTTTTGGAAAAGTTTCAGTTTTATTCAAAAGAGAATTATACAATTAAGATACCGATACAAATAATCAAAAACAAATTATATTTTACTCATAATTAATTTTACAATTAATAAGACAAATATTTTATTTTGAAAATTAATTGTAAAATTTTAAAACTTTTAAATGCAAAATTTATATATATTTTTAGAAACCTATTAAAATATTGCTCACATTAAAGATGAATCTAACAAAATATTCAAAAGAATATAAATTATAAAGGATAATATTAAAATCTAATAGCATATCAAATTATAAATAGTGAATAAATTGTCTTCAAAGCCCAATCCTAATGATACATAAATGAGAAGACAATATATTACTTACTAGACAATGTACTATGCAGACATTTTTAGGATCTTGCTTCAAATACAAATACATATTCCTACATAATGAAACTAAGGTATTTAAAGGAGGAGATTTCTTTGGTGGCCAGCCTGCTTCACTGACTTTAGCATTAAATTTGACAGAAGTATAAGCACGCCCAGAAACATTATATACAGCATAATGTCCACCATGTCTGGCATCTAAAAGGCCTCTAACATCATCCACATGATTTCGATATGCAGATTCTAAACCTTCAGCAGGATATGACATTACTGTAAGGCAAAAAAAACATTAACAATAAAAAAAAACATATAATTAAAGATTGCAGAGGCTTTTGATGTAAACTTCAGGATCAAATCATCAATCAGCAATATTTGAATATTTTTAACTAAATAAAATTTAGTTGAATTTGAATTTAGCATTCATCAAAAAGGGAAATAATCATGATTCAATAATTTTTTTAAAATTCTGACAGCTTTTTTATAGTACTGCTGATAATTTGTTTATAACAATGAGAAATAAATTCATTATGTAACTGCTTATATTAATACTTTCTCTCAACAATAGCAATGCTAAAGAGCATTGACATAAGCATGGAATGAGGATAGATGAAAGTCTTCAACTTAGTTTAACATTTATATTTAATTCATATAATAAATTATATTTCTTGCAAATAAAATAAACACGTTAACAATTTAAAAAATCAATACAAAATAACAAGTTATTGCAAAAAAGTCTGCAGGATACTTAATGTTTACTGAAGACATTTAATGTACATCACTGATTAGGAGAAGAAATTCAAGCATAAACTTTTAAAGCAGAAAAGAAACAATGTATTAAAGAAAAGAAAAGAATTATCTAAAATGAACAAACATAAATTGCTCTGATAACATACCAGCAACTCTAGCAGTAATGTAATTGAAGTCCAAATCTTGGCGGGCAATGGATCTATAATAAAAAAAAAATTTTAATAAGATTTAATATAATTAATTAATAGGATTAAAACATAATTACTAAAACTTTTTATATAAATGAATTTTCAAAAAGGGACCTACTGCGAGACAGTCTGCATCACACGAGATGATTGTTCTTTGAGATTTTTGAGAAAACTACCAGCACCTCCTTTCAAAGAACCAAACAGCCCAGGTCCACCTGCCATATTGTTCACCTGTGCATAACCCTGATCAGAATTTACAGAAGGTGGAGGTGGTCTAGGAGGAGGAGGAGCCCCTGATGTCATAGTCTCCACATTTGGAGGCGGTGGTCTGCTAGGAGGTGGTCTATTAGGTGTATGAGCTGAAAATATTACATTTCATTAATTAATTATATTGATAGAAAAATTAGTATCTTGAATAAATCAATAGATTACTATATCAACAACAAACAGAAGGAAAATCAAACTGTCTAATACAAATTTATGAATACATGCAAATTACATAAGCCTTTTGGTAACAACTTTTTCTCAGTATATATATATATATATGTATGTATGTATGTGAATAAAAATCATTGATTTATTTAATTTTATATGCAATATCTAATGCTTTTGCAGCTTTCAACATTTGGAGAAAACAGCAAAAAAATGCCTCTGACACACATTCAGGGAAAACACAGCCTGCCACTCTTTAGATATTTAAAAGAAATACCAAAATAGAGAGCATATTTAAAAGAAATACCAAATAGTGCTAATAATAAAGCCCATCATTTAAATTTTATAACTCATTATGGGAAGTTGGTAACATCCAGAATTAATTCTGTTCAAAATATGGTACATGCAACATTTTAAATGTTGGTTACATACAAGATATCAAACTCCAGTTTTTCTATAGCAGAAAATTCTTTTATTGGGCACAAATTTCAATATAAATAAAATAATTGATAAATAAAATTACTTAAAAATATTGCATGCTAAATTATGCAAAAATTATGTCTCTGCTTATGTATTTAACTTTAGAGTTTCATGATGTTTTCTTAGTTAGCCATATTTGAATAATCTATACTTATAATAAAGCTCAATGTGTATGTGTGTGTGTGTGTGTGTGTGTGTGTTGGCGCTCTACAAGCCAGACCGTTTGACCTACAGCTACCAAATTTGGCACGTGTAAACCTTGGAGGTCGGGAATGTGCACCGGGGGGTTATTTTTTCGTATTTTTAATTACAATTTTATTTATTTAACAATTAAGCGAAATTTTGGCGTGTTTCTGCTATAACTTCCGAAAATATTACTGCACAAAAAAGATTTTTACATCAAATTAAAGATCAAAAATTTATCTTTTACATAATACCAATGTTTTAACCTTAAAATTAAATTTCTATTTTTAATGAATTTTTAAATAAATATTTTAACTATATTTTTCAACAATTTTTTTCGTACAAAATAAAAATAAAATTTAAGCTGCACGAGCACGTTTCGCATTCCTGGGAAAAAATTAGCTTTTTTCAAAATGTTGCCATCACATTGATTAAAGCTCCAATTAAAAATAAATTAAATCTTTTTGGAAATGAAATTTGCAAAAATATAATTTTCAGCAAGTGTCTGTAGGAAATGAAACAAATATGAAATATTATTTTTTCTAAAAAATAAATTAAAGAAAAATTATTTTATGTTCTTTCACACTTTCTATATTATTAATTAAATAAATCAGTTTTAGTTTAAGGCAAGTTTTGTTTAATATGAACAGGATATCCATTCAAATCAGGGCCACACAGCTAATTTGTAAACCTTTAGTAAGACACAGATCTGCTAAAATGGTCTAAATGGAAAATGATTATATTTTATGTAACTTGATTCAATAAATGCTCTAATAAATAACGAATTTTTGATTTTACATAAAGCTTCTGCTGTGGAAATCACGATTAACAAAATGTTCATGAAACACTAATATTTTAAATAAAAAGAGTTAATTTGCAATCAACTAAATCAATCAATTAACTGACTGATTTATGAAAATTTGAATATCACTATTAAAAAAAATGGATAATTTTAGATTTTCCATCGATCGTTTCAAAGAAAATACGCCAATCAGCGTGCAGGTTTCTCAAGATTAATTGGCCTAAGATAATGAAAATGTTGAGTTTTTCTAAATTTTTAACATTCAAAACTTCATAAATAAGTCTTAGTTGATTGTGGAAAATAGAAACATTCATTCATTTATTTGAAATTTGGTGTGTCCAGAATATTTCTCAGAATATGATACCCTATTGCATTAAATTTAGACTTCATAATTTTTGGAATATATTTATAGGCCAGAACAAAATATTATTATTGATTTTATTTCAATCCTTTTGAAAGCAAAACTGAAAACTGAATTTTATGCTGAATCTGAGAAATTTTTGTTGAATTATTCTTTGAGATATTACATAAATTATGAAAAATATTTTGTAGTTCACATAATGACTTAAATACCGAGCGATTCTGTTTGCAATACTCATAGTCAATAATAATAATAATAATAATAAATAAATAACAATAAAGATGATAAATAAAATAAAACGCTTGGTTTTATTAAAAAATATCTTTATATTAATTTCATCATTTCCACTTTAAATTAAAGTGAAAGTTTTACCGGAAATGACAACAAATTAGCAAAATATATAGTAAAATAAATTGAACGAAACGATCTAAACAACAGTCTAAGTTTGGTATGACTATCAAAATTGGAAGATTAAAAATGTTTTGTTTGAGAATCTATTAAGAGAGCAGTTACTTAAAATATTTAATTGAAAATTGTAGCGAGCGGTAATACTGGCGAACCGGCTGGTCGGCAAAGGCGGCTAGTGTTTTATAAATGAGAAAGAAAATTGAAGAAAATAACAGAAATTATTTATTTTGAAGTCTAATTTTTAATCAAAATTAATTTAATAATTTCTCTGTTTCTCTACATCAAGTCAAAAACCTTATTATTTTCATTGATTAATAATTTAAAATTAATTAAAAAGGAAGATTAAGTTATATAGAAAGGCATCATTATAAAAGTTCAGATAAATTATGGTTTCTCCACAGCTACAATGCACAAGCTAGCATTGTTTATAAAAAATGTTACAATTAGAAATACTTTTATCTATAGATAAAGCTGTACTTTCATATTTACAAGAAAGCAATACCATAAATTTTATAAAAAATCTTTAATCATAAAAAAGAATGAAAATTACCCTAGATATAAAATCATCACATTTTTTATTTCTGTCATTTACAACACTTTTTATTGCTCCCATCAGATTTTTCCATATTCATAATGCATTAAAATCGTCATATTTACATTTACAGAAATGTAAGCTTCTGCCATTTATATTATACTAAATAGCTCAAGAGGAAGGGAAAAATAATAAAATGGGATCATAATTGAACAGAATTGCTTTGAGTAGCAATTATATCATTAGTAGTAGAGAATGGTGGAAATAATTTTAGTTTTTCATAAACTTGAAAAACAAATACAAAACATATGAAATAGGAGATGAAGACAAAAATGTATCGTGGATTATGTATTTTGATGAAAATCACTAACTGTGGTTTTGTTAGGAATATAGTAATAAAATTACAATAGGAATTATAAAAATTTGAAGACCATTTACAGTATCTTGGATAATTTCATGTTCACTTTTATAAAAGACAACAAAATCAAATGTGTATCACACAATTACTTTATTCTTACAAAGGACTAAACAGAATTACAAAGAGAAAGTAATGTCATCAATCATTTACATTATTAATCATCACATTATTTTGAGTTAAGAAATAGGAGTAAGAAAGAAAAAGAAATACTGAAACAGAGTTCTTTTAATTATTGTGTCTTTTAAAAATGAAGAAACTATGATCAAAGAAAGGAATGACAATTTTAGTCCCAATTTTATTTTTACATATTCAGCAAATGGGCACACCATAACAAAATATACAAACACCTAAACAAGTCATGGTCATCTTTTTCCAACCCTTGTGGTTCCCATTCCCCGAAGAGCTCACTTCTTCTTCCTTAAGCTTCTTTTCTCTCCTAGGCAACTAATTTTTTCAACAAGTTCTCACAAGGGTCACCAAATAAAAGTGATACCTTACAAATAATTTGTAATATCCAAAATGTGCATTTGAAAAACATTCACTTCTCCTCCACCTTCACCCTTCTTTCATGCATTTTTATCAATGTAATTGGTTCTGATCATTTGACTCACTATTCATCAGGTTTGTAGAAAACTACAGAAGTGGAAGAATGCTGTATATTATAAATTATAACTCAATTCACAGAAAAGAATTTCCTATCATCAATTAAATAAAAAATCCATAATTGCAGGATGCAGGAGATATTGCTGACCCTTTAAAAGGATAATCATAATACCTAAATTGAAATTTTCTAATAATCCAGAAATCAAAAATTTAGTTTAGAGAAATACATCACAAAGAAAAAAAAAAGTGAAATCACTAAATTCAAAATGTGTACTTACCTGGACTAGGAGGGTTGCTTCCAACTGGTTGTCCCAAATTTAGTGGTGCATTAACATTAGTCTGTCTTTCATCAGCTATTAATTTCAGTCGCTTCAAAATATCAGTTACTGAAGGTCTATCAACAGGATTTATTTGCAGAGATCCTCCTGTATTGAATAAAATATGTATAAGTAAAATTCCACCCCTTGAAGACTAAGTGCCTAAAAATCACATGCCAGTTACATTGAGTTTTATGCATAGACAGAGAGTATAATATAAGTTTTAATAAGGAAAATGAATTTTTAAAAAGTAAAATTATTTAATAAAAAGAGTTAGTTACAAATTCATTAAATTACAATGAATATAGCAATATTGACATCATTAATTCCTACAGGTTTAATTTTATACATATTCAATAAAGAAATACAGATTAAAAAATAGCAGTAATAATATTAAATTTATTTTTATATCTTACTTATTAAATCATGCAGAACTTCATAATCTGTAATATGAGCTGGAATGGTATAGTTAGCATTCAAAATTCTAAGTTTAGCTGAGTCTTCAAATGGGTGCTCTTTGAAGCAAAGAACAAAAAGAATGCAACCTAAAGCCTAAAAAAAGCAAATAATTAAAATGTTTATTTCATTAAAATGCATTCTTAGTTTAAAAATTAAAAAATATGTAAACCCATCTTCATTTTCAGATTAAAACATCCTTAACATTTGAAGAGAAATAAATATTAAAATGTGTAATGCAGTTTATTTACTGTCTAAAATTAATGAAAATACATTACTTTGTAATAATTACACAATTTCTTCCAATAATGCTAATTAATTTATTTGATTTGATTTGAAAATTAAAAACAAAAATTATTCAGACGTGAAAGAATTTTTCTTTTAAAATATTTTCAGTGGGGAAAAAATATAAACCGATTTTAATAATATTGAACAAATTCTTTTAAAGATGGACTTCTAGAAATACTCAAGTCTTAGCAGACTAAAAAGTTTATTACTATAGACTCATAATTCAGGGAAAGGGGGTCAATGGATGAAAAA
The DNA here is from genome assembly GCA_026543865.1 of Argiope aurantia. Lineage (NCBI taxonomy): Eukaryota > Metazoa > Arthropoda > Arachnida > Araneae > Araneidae > Argiope > Argiope aurantia. Next base: position 278,742 of record JAPMOR010102223.1, on the reverse strand, counting down.
TTACTATAGAATCATAACTCAAAAAAAAATTCAGTGGATGAAAAATAGCATTACTCAAGCATTGAAATTCCAAAAAAGCAATCATTGCAAAATAGTAGTTACATTAGAATCAATTCTTAATTCACTAAAGTTAGATTAAAAATTTTTAAAAAAAAGCTTGGAAAGAAATTGTGAAAATTAATTGTGAAGTATTATTAATCAATGAAATACTTGCTAATTTTTCCTTTCAAACAGATTTTGCTTTTATAAATTAAAAGATATAGATACTTTTCTTATGTCTGTATCATCCTTACATTGTTAAAAAAAATTAAGGTTTAAGAACTTTAAAGCATTGACAGACATTAATTCTGAATATAAAATAATAATTATCATAATTATTTGGTGATGTATTACAAATTAAAGGGGAAAGAAAGAGTAATGCATTCACTGAACAGGAAGATGGGGGAAAGCAAATAGCTTAATCAAAACTTACAACTAAGTTGAATTTAGTAATTAAGAGAACCTGAATGGAATAAAAGAATAAATATTTATAAACTTTTAAAGTTAGGCTTATTACCTTGATTAGATTTTTTTTTCATTATCAAAAAATACTAAGAATTCTTTCAAAAAGAATTAATTTTATACATAACCTTTGATAAGAGACTTTGATGCTTTATAATTGATAAGTGTAATTGATCAAACTATAATACATATCATTTCCAAAAAAAAAGAAGATTATCAATGGCAGATAATTCAAACAGAAAAAAAAATCAAGGGATTGGTAGTCATTTAAAAAAAAATCTAAATGAGAAAAGTATCAGCTAAAAACATGCTTTGCAATCAACCATTCAAACTTTTCATAGTTTTATTTTTCAAACAATTCAAACTACTAATTTTTTTAGATAAACAACTAGTTGAAAATAAATCAAACAAAGGTATAAGTGGCAAGTTTGAAATTTCAAAACAAATATATATACAGTGGCTCCCAAAAGTGTTCGTACACTAAAGAAATTTGCAGAAATTGTGTTCTATACTTCTTAATAAAGCATTTTATTAGTTGGTTTTTTTTAATTAGCATCTTTAAATAGTTCTTAATAAAACTGAACAAATATTTTTATAAAAAATCAAGTAGTATTGTTCTAAAAAATAAATAAATAAAAAATGTTACAAAATTAGAACACAAAAGTCTTCGTACATCCAAACATTATTTATTTAAATTCATCATAAAAATATTTTTTGCGGCTTATTTTTCTTCTAATTGAAAAATACACTAAAATCGTTTGATTTCAGTATTTAATATCACAATTATTTATTCTATTTATTTTATTCTTAGATATGACGTGCGTTCATAAAGAAACGAGTTTAGACGTACGAAAATTAATTATTTTTCATTTTAAAACTGGAAAATCAATTAGAGGCATTGCAACTATAATTAATCTACCTCATTCAACAGTGCAAAGCATAATAAAACGTTACAGAGAGGGAAAAAGGATTGCAAACAAGCCTCGTAATGGTCGCCCTCAAATTCTGTCAGCTAGAAGTCAAAGAAATATTGTGAGTAAATTTCTAAAAAATCCAAGTCTGAGCGCAATAAAGTTTACTTCACAATATAATGAATCAAATGGAACTTCTATTTCCTGTAAAACTATTCGTAGAATTCTTCGGAATGCTGGTATACATGGCCGCTCTGCACGAAGAAAATTCTTTGTAAGTCAGAAGAGCAGAATTGCTAGGCTTAAATTTGCCAAATCTATGATAAACCAGCCAGAGAGCTATTGGAATCGTGCCTTATTTGCAGATGAAAGTAAGTTTAACATCTTTGGGTCGGATGGGAGAATCATTGTATGGAGAAAGATAAAAAAACGAAGAACTTAATCTCAAGAATTTAGTTGGAACAGTAAAACATGGCGGTGGAGGTGTCATGGTTTGAGGGTGTATGTCTGCGGCTGGAGTAGGCAATTTAGTATTCATTGATGGTATAATGGATCATAGAGTTTATATAAATATTCTCAATAATAATTTAAAAGTGTCAACACAAAAATTGGGCATTTTAAACAACTTTGTGTATTACCAAGACAACGATCCTAAGCACACGGCCATGAATGTTCGTCTTTTTTGCCTCTATCATTGCCCTCAAACCCTTAAAACACCAGCTCAATCACCGGATTTAAACCCTATAGAACATATTTGGAAAGAATTAGAGGTGCGAATAAGAAGTCACGACATTAAATCGAAAATTCAACTGAAAGCAGTAATGATCGAAGAATGGAACAAGATCGGTGCAGAAGTAACCGACCATTTAGTTAAATCTATGCCCAAACGTTTAAAAGCTGTTATAAAGAATAAAGGATATCCTACTAAATACTACACATTTATAAAAATTTAGAAAATTTCATACTTAGTGATGTTTTTTTAAAGTGTATGATCACTTTTGTGTCCTATTTTTGTGCAATTTTATTTATTGTCATTTTTAAAAAAATAATGTGCATCGTAATTAAAATTTATTCTTCACTGCTTTATTAAGAACTGTAAAAATATGCTATGAAAAAATGTTCATGTAAAAATAAGAATATATAATGGTAAATAATGAGGTCTTTAATTAATTCTTGTTGGTGTACGAACACTTTTGAGAGCCACTGTATATATATTTCATTATTAATTACATGACATTTTAAAACAATTAACTTGTTGCAGTTGTAGTCTCAACTCCTTTCTCCTTTAACAATAACATTGCAAGGTATTGAATAATGAACTATTACTAAAGATAATTTAAAAAGAAATCAATAGAAATATGATAAACTTTCAAATTATCAGACAAAAAGAATAAAATATGAAGTATAATATTTTTCACTTTCTGAATCTCACAGATTCTACTATTTAAAAAAGAGGGGCCACATGTTTCGATAAAAAACGAAAATGCATTCTTACCCATACATCCATTGCTTGGTTAATGGGATAATTATTATAAGTATCTAATATTTCAGGCGGTCTGTACATAGGTGTTGTATTTTTACACATCTGTAAGAAATTTTAAAAATAATTATTCAAAGAATTAATATAAAGAATTTTTTTAAAAAGAAGATGACTTTTTGAGCATACTTCATCTTCAACTAAACTCCTCTGAATTGCAGTCCAAGTGTTATCAGGATGACAAGCTTTAGTAGTAGCACTTCCAAAATCACATAGCTTTATTTTACCATCTGAACTAAGCAATAAATTTTCTATCTAAAATAAAAACAAAAAAATTAAAACATGATTAAAACATATTTTTTTTTTTACAAATATCATTCTAACAATATTTAAAAAACATTTTAAGAATAAGAAATAATAGTCCACCTTTAAATCTCGATGTATAATTGGCGGACTTTGAGAATGCATATGTTGTACAGCAGAACAAGTCTGATAAAAGATCTGAATCACCTGAGCACATGAAAGAGGACTTTGACGAGCATTTAGAGCATCCATAAGGGGACCACCTGAAGAAAATCAGAACTTGAGACTGTATTTTAAATCTGCATATTTAAAAATTCAATGTTATCAACGTTTACACCATCTTACAAGACACTAGAGAAAAAGCAATGCAAATGATAGGAAAATATCAATTATAAGAAACCACTTACATAGGTAAAAAAAAGTCAGGAAGGAAATTAGTAAATGTTTCACAAATGCATTATAAATAATATATCAGTATTTTGTTCTAATTCTTGATGCTTAACTTCAATTTAAAAAAATTAACTAAATCCATATATGCTACTTATTTATTATAATTCTGCTTCTTCAATATTCAGGAGAAAGACAATAAAGATACTCCGAAATATATTCAATTAATCTGCTTATATTTCATAGTTTTAATATGGAATTATCTATGATGCAATAAGTTCTCTTTTTTTACCTGGAAGATAAAATTTTAATAAATGGCTACTTACAATAATATAAAAATATTTCTTCTAGATGAAAAACCAAAACAGTTTCTTATAATAAAAAACCCCCAGACAAAAGAATAAAAACTACAATTTAACAAAATATTTTTTAAATGCAATCAACTCCTTAAAATATCAGTTAAAATCAATGCTGCTGTAGAAATAGCTATCAAATAATTCAAAAAAGTATGTTAAATTGAAAGAATAAGAAATTTAAGAATAAGAAATAAAAAAAGTGATACTGAAAAATTGTATTCACAAAATTATATAAAATTATACAGAATAGTATCACTGCAATTTGATAATTTTTCCCTCTCTAAAGTAAAAATCTTTAGCCAGAAAATTAATCAAATTTAAAGGAATAAAAACAGTAAACAGTTTTGATATATTCAGCAAATGGCCTTATTCTTCCCTTGGTATACAAAAAATGATCATATTACATATATTTATATACTAGATAATTTTATCAAATTTTCATTATCAATCACTAACTTGGCAGAAATATATTATTTTATTGAGATCAGTCGGTGTATGTACCAGGAAATTTAAAACTTCTATTCAAAAATTGGAGTAAAACTAGCTAACATAGTATTTTATCAATGCTTTAAAATCTTAAATACATGAGCTTATACTTGATATTAAATTCCTACATTTTCTATAAGACACATATCATAGAATTCAGAATTATGATAATTTTAAGAACCTTTTTAAAGAATTTAAAAAATTTAATTCTTTAAATTTTAAAGATTTTTTTTTAAAAAATTCACACTACTTCACTATGAAAACAATTAGATTAAATTACACATGCTTCATTCTTATGCATCTGGCAGTGGGAATTATAATAATTTATGATTATCGTAAACAGAATACTGCTGGTAAATTTAAGTACATTTTTATAATAATATTTGAAAGAATATTCTGTATATTTCATTTGAATTTGTCAACAGCAAGATGACCATACATTAAAATAAAATGCCAAAATATAACTAGAGCTTTAATGCAACATTTTACTAATTATATGTCATTTTTGATACAAATATATGAAAAATATGAATTGCATTATATGATGATACTGATCCTCTGCATTCAATTTCAGAACTCACATTAACTTTTAGATCATAGGTATGCAATATTTTATGGTTTTAAAAAATGAGGGCTCCGTTTAAAAGTATGAACATTTCTCTCCATTTAAATCAACAGAAAATAAATGTTGTGGCTATATCAATTATGCATAACATTATTTTTTGTTATTTCTCCTCATTAGTAATAAATGTAGCATTCAAAATAAATGTGTGCGATTTTCAACAAGGTTATTAGAACAAAAAGAATACTTCTAAGTAATGGAATGGAAAGGAAAGCAAAATATTAATGTTTTAATATATAGCATCTGAACTACCATGGGAGGAAAAATAAAAGTTCTATTTATTAATATCTGTGATGAAAAGATGAACATGGATTAACCCTTTAAAGTGCACAAACATAAATTTTCTAATATTTTTAAATTATGAAATTAATTTACATAGTTTTAGGATCTAAGAGAAGAGAAAATAACTTTTAAAAAATTTATAGTGGACTGCACCACGAGGGGGGGGGGGGTCACTGGAGTACCACTGTGCACCAATGCCATATTCTTAATATAAATATTTAATATTTTTTATTCGTTTGGTAACATACTTATTCATTATTTATTGATGGAAATACTAAAATACACTATATTATCAATAAAAACTAGTTATACTATCTTACAACATGAAAAAAATTACAAAAGAAAAATAAACAATTTTAATAACAAATAATTCTCAAATAAATCTAGTAATGGCAAGTTCTTTACATGATATTTAAATACAATTTAGCACTATAATCAAGTTATGAAGAAGCATAATATTTAAATTAACCATTTAAAAGTTAAGAAAATTATACTACAATAGAAAATATATTTAACAAGCAATGAAATTAGCAATGAAAAGAACAAATTTCAATCATCCTATTCGTATAAACCTTACTCAAATGTCAATAAATTCCTCACTAACAAAACACATATAAATTATCAGCCACTTAAATAAGAGAGTCAGGGGAAGGAAAACAAATTTCTTTCACTAAGGTGTTTCAAGTGGTAGAGAATCTCATGCCATAGGTGCATGGTGGCATGTCTCTGAAACCACCTAAAAAGATGTCAAGTATAAAGAACTTTTCTTTTGCAGTTGGATTTGGAAAAAAAAAAAATGTGTATGTTGTGGACAGCTTTCATATAACAAATTTAAAAGTGCATTTCGAAATTTGTTTTGTTTTCTTTTGCTTGCTGAAAACAAATTAATGGAAATATTAAAATAAAAAGCATTAAAAACGAAGCATTTTTTTTGTATGTAAAAGGGATATTAACTGGAGTGCTAACATCTACAGACAATTATTAAAGTTAGAATATCATTTTAGAGACTTTGGTTTCGATCAGTAACCACCACGCATTTAGAAATAATTTTTAGATAGTGGTGGTTTCAACATCATATCACCCCGCGTTAAAGGGTTAAATGAACTATAAGCCAACAAATTAGAAAATCATGACCATCTTATTTTACAATGAGTTTTTATCATGAATACAACTACATGAATAAATACCATAATATTAATATTTCATCACAATGAGCACAACAACAGACAAAATAATAAAATTATGCAGAGTATATTATACAAAAAGAATTATCAAATTTAAGATAAATAAAATTACTGAAATACTAAATTCAAATGTTCATTTACTGACAAGGCAAATATATACCCTATAGATATATATCAAAGTTAATAATTTTTACAATTATTACAAAGTTTTACAATTATTGAATCTCTAATGAGAAAACTTTACTTTCATATAAAAGTTCTCCATTTGAGAAATCTAATGAAATAGACTTCAAAAATTAATTATGTTACAACAGCATTCAATTATGGGATGCAGTCATATTATATATATTATTGTATAATCTCTATTAATAATAAAGATTAATATGAAAGAACAGGAAAATGTGGAACAGGAAATTATGACAATTGTTCTATTTTTAATTTTACCCATCAATAAATTGAGACAAAAATTATTTTTACTGACCAGTGCAAAGTTCAGTAAGCAACAAGTACTCAGCTTTGCCATGTTCAGAATGTTCCTTTTCAATTGAAGCTGCTGCATAAAACTGAATAATATTTGGATGACCAGAGAGTTTTGTCT